>CAEGAD010043030.1:0-17803 GCA_903067055.1 Poeciliopsis paucimaculata
GGGGTCAAAGGGCACGCCAAAGCCTGAATCTTATTGGTCAGTTTGCTTTTTGTGTGAGCTAAAAATTAATGAGTGGAGTTTGAACCTCCCGTTGTTCTAAGATCTCGCCTCAGCTTTTTACAGTGTGTGCGGTTCTGGCGCGGTTTCGTGAACTTAAGAGCTGACGGGTCACCTGGCTGACACCAGCAGATGTAAAAAAATTATCCTACAGATCGGTAGGAATGCACAAAACTATCACTGCACCTGACCTGCAGGAGCGCAACCACCTCTCCAACCGCACCAGATGTCCGTTAACTGGACCCGCCAGCTCTCCGGTTCTGGAAACATCAAAGAAGCTCATAAACCGGCGACCCGCCAGAACCTGCTGCCCTCCGATAAAATCCTGCAGGCGTCTGCGCATAGTTCTGAACTTTAACCATAGAAAAGAGTTTTATGCATAAAGCAATTTATTGTAAACATTTTTTATAATTTACTTTAAAAAAATTCTAAAAATAAACAAATATTACTTCAATGTAAAAACATGAAATTAAATCATTTCTTTGGCAGTGCTCCCTAATGACAATGGCTATTTTTAGAAGTTGCTCCGCGGGCGACCAGGCACCGCGTTGGTGACCCCTGGTCTATACGAAAATGGTGAACCATATTATGTTTAGTTGCCTTATTTTCCATTATTTAACTTTTGAAACAGACAGATAATGTGATTATAATATGTTGGTACATGATTATTTGCATTAATGGTGGATTCTAATTTGTATTTCGTATTCTCTTTGTTGAACCACACACACACACACACACACCTGTCAAACCACCTATAACCTGCTGATTAAAGAAAGACAAACCATCGCCTGGTGTTACAATGCTGTTTGGACATCTGGGGTTCGGAAAGTGATGGTAATCGCAGAGTGCACACCGATTAGATGCCCCAATGACCCCGAGCCAATAATGAATCCAGGTGATGATTTGTCTCTTTTAATCAGCAGATAATTGGTGGTTTGACAAACGTTTATGCGTGTGTGTGTGGTTCTACAAAGAAAATACAAATTAGAATCCACCATTAATGTAAAGAAGTTAGCTTAGCTTAGCTTAGCCTTCACTTACTCTATGAAACTCTAACAACTGAATATATTTAGAGGATTAAAACACATATATTATACCACTCAAACATAAATACACTACAA
Organism: Poeciliopsis paucimaculata; assembly: GCA_903067055.1. Lineage (NCBI taxonomy): Eukaryota > Metazoa > Chordata > Actinopteri > Cyprinodontiformes > Poeciliidae > Poeciliopsis > Poeciliopsis paucimaculata. Next base: position 1,179 of record CAEGAD010043030.1, read on the forward strand.
CGTACCACTCACATGGACGCACACTCAACGAAATAACAAAAAACACCCTCCAACACCACGTCTGCTGAACCAAACAGCTTCCCACAATGTTTTGTACATAAAGAAAAAAATACTGCTCACTATCGGCCGCGCCACCCAGTGGCGAAGCTGGGAATTGCAGCACAGCCTTCAGAACAGCCACCCCCAAACTTGCAGCCGCAAGGTTGCAGTATGAAGTTCACTGTTTATCTGAATATGGAAATGCAGGTAGTCGGATGAGGCGACTCACTGGTCGTACGTACACACGGTTTTTCACCGTGATTTCCGCAGACCGGATCAAGCCATCAGCTCCTAGGATTACTCTGCTGATCTCTCCAATGGGCCATAAGGCTCTGGGGAACTGGGGATCCACTATCATCACCACAGTACCCAACTGTATCAGAGAAGTGTCCTTTTGCCACTTCGACCGAGTCTGTAGTGTGGGCAGGTAGTGGCGTATGAACTGCGTCCAGAAGCGATCTGATAACACTTGACAGGTCCTTCAATGTCGCTGTCCAATGAGCTCTGAGTCGTGGTATAACACTTGGGGTAGAGAAGGGTCTGGCCGCCCCATCAGCAACAAATTTGGGGTAATGGGGTCTGGGTCAGCTAGATCTGATGATACATACCTCAAAGGTTTTGAGTTGAGCATTCCTTCAATCTCATTCAGCATTGTTTGCAGGATTTCCTCCCGAACAACCTGCGAGCCTATTGTGGATTTTAGGGCTGCCTTTATGGATCTGATTTCCCGCTCCCAGGATCCTACAAAGTGGGGAGCACTGGGAGGATTAAACCGAAACCTGATTTGATGTTCTGCTAACTGGGATTGTAAGTAGGGGTGTAGAGCATTAAAGGATTCCTGTAGCTTTTTCTCTCCTCCGCGAAAATTAGTTCCTTGGTTGCAGAGTATGTCAGCTGGCTGACCATGAAGAGAGATGAATCTTCTTAATGCCATGAGAAATGAGTCAGAACTGAGGCTAGACAGCATCTCAATATGAATGGCACGAGTTGTCAAACATTTAAAGACCAGGCCCCAGCGTTTTTCGATTCGCCAACCAACCTTCACTTGCATTGGACCAAAACAGTCGATTCCTGTTGAAAAGAAGGCCGGCTGCTTCAATCGAAGGCATGCAAGAGGAAGGTCTGACATCTTTGGATTGACAGGTTGAGCTCTCCATTTCTGGCACTCGGGGCAAGAGTGCTGTTCACTCCTTATGGCTTCATGGCCCCTAAGAATCCAATATTTCCTTCTCAGCTCAGCAAACAATCTGCTCCAGGGTGCTTAAATCACTGTCAGTCTGTCTAATGAGTAGTTTAGTGACGGGATGCTTACGATCCAAGACTACTGGATGAGTCATAGCAGGTTCCAAATCATTGCAACGTCTAAGACTGCCACCTACTCTGATGAGTTGGAGTGACTCATCATATTCCGGTGCCAGGGTGACTAAATGACTGGACGACTGAACTGGTTTTTCAGTGGTTAACCACTGGATCTCATCTGGAAAACTGTCTCTTTGAGCAGATTTCAGGAGAGTAAGTTCAGCTTCTCTGTAGTTCTCTACTGTGAGATTGTCACCAGTTAACCCTTGAAGGCATTTGGCAGTTTCCTTTAAGAGGTCATTAAAACTCAAATTTCTGTGCATCTGGGAATGGACAGGGTTCAGAGGTTACAACCAAGCAAGTTGCTGATCTACACTGCTCCTCAGTGAAGTCAGTTCATGGTGTAATCAGATGCTCTGGCCACTGGCCTTGCAGTAGATGCAGAAATGATGGTCTTCAAGCCCACCGGGACTGGCATGTGAGGTCTCGCAGTCTTTTACCCCTAGTTAGATAATCTGCGGGGTTGTCAGATGTTGTCACATACCGCCTAACCCAGCTATCTGTCAGGTCTTGGATTTCAGCTATTCAAGTTCCTACAAATACCTTGAAGTGGCAGGAATCTGACTCAATCCATGTTAGGACGGTGGTGGAGTCCGTCCACAACATCACTTTGACTAATGGTAGGGTGAGCTCTTTGGTCAACAGGCTGGCGAGTTGTGCTCCTGTCAAGGCTGCACATAGTTCCAGACGTGGCATGGACAACTGACATTTAGGAGCCACTCTGGAACATGCGGTCAGGAAGGCAACTTCTACCTTTCCAGCAGCATCTTCTGTCCGTAGATATGCAACACTTCCGTATGCCTGTTGCGATGCATCACAAAAGATGTGCACCTCACGCCCATTGTCAGATTTGTCCAGCTCAGGGCTTACATAGCAACGCTGCAAACTGATGTTGTCCAGATGTTGCAGCTACCTCTTCCCATTCTTTCCATGCCGAAAGCAGATCACTCGGTAACAGGGGATCATCCCAGTCACGCTTTCGGTCCCTTAACCGCTGGACTGGTACTTTAGTTCAGCGGTTATGGACTAACCGCTGGTTAAAAAAAAGTCTAAGAAAGAAAAAAATCTCAAAGTTGGAAAAAGAAAAACAAACAAACAAACAAAAAAGACATTGTGAAGGGGATGAGGAAGCCTAGGGGGTCGTACTGACTTGCCAGAACCCGATAGATGTTCCTCATAGTAGGAGGATTACTGTTCAGGGGCCTAGACTTATACTGCAGAGTGTCAGAGTAACACATCCATTGCAAGCCTAGAGCAGGTTCTTGAGGGTCCATATTAGTTTGATTCAGCCATTGTTCACTGTTCTCTGACCTTAACTCCTTTGGTAGATGGCCAATGAGATCTGGGGTGTTGCTGGCCCACTGCCTGAGCTCAAATCCTGCTTCTGATAATAGTGACCGTAATTTTTCAACCACCTCTTTAGCCGCCTCTGGAGAAGAAAAGCTTTGTAACCAATTATCGACATAGAAGTTCTTCTCAATGGAGTCACAAACATCCTCTCCCTGGTGCCTGTGATCATGGACGTGTCTCTGGAGTCCAGAATTATGTTTTAGAGGATATGAATTCAGTCATGGATGTCTGTATTTATAGGGAATGGGAACACCTGCCATTCATACACTTTGGGAGGGGTGTCTCTTTGCAGATCACGTCAGATGGAACGTAGCAGTGGTTGATCTTCCAGCAGCAGTCTCACCTGGTGGAACATTCCCATGATGTCGCTACTAACTGCAATGGAGTGTTCTCTGAAGCGTAATAGCACACCAAGGAGAGAGGCCCCCAGGTTTGGGCCTGGCAACAGCAGCTCGTTGAGGTTCTGGTCTGAATGAGCAGTTAAACACCACACGGTTCTTACTGTTATGTGTCACCATGTGGTGGGAGATGAACCACAATTCCTTTGAGGCCCTTATCTCCTCTTCACTCACTTCTTTCACATAGCCGGCCGCTATTAACTTGGTGATCTCAGCTTGATAAGCTTCGGCCTTTACTGGATCTCGATTGCGGCGCTTCTCTGTGCCACGTAGACTGGGAAGTACTGCCACAGGTGGTACTTGGAGCGCAGGCATATCACTGACACGCAGAAGGGGAGTTGCATATCGGTTTACACCTCCAATATCTCCACCACATCCTAACATCGTTTTCGCCTCCAGGAGCTTCATAGCTTGCTCTTCCCTCTGTGACTGTGTCACTAGCTTCTCACTTCTGTATGGCATAATGTCAAGTTGCCAGAGTCTTTCTACTTGCCTTAACAGATCTGATTGAGGTGAGGCAGCTGAAAGGAAGAGGCATTGTTGTGGTTGTGCAGTGTGTCGAGGAAAGGGGACCGGTCCTTGTAGTACCCAACCAAGCCTAGTCTTGACCACAGCTGGACTGCCAGGTGGGCCCAGCCTCACAGGTTGGATGGGGGTAACTAGATGGGGACAGTCTGATCCAATCAGAATGAGCGGCTGGGCTTTTGTAAATGACTGCAAAAGAAGCTTTCTCAAATGTCTATACTTCTGTTGCAGTGCTTTCACTGGGTATGAATGTGGAGCCACGCCTAGATCATTTGCTGTGATCGATGGTAAATGTTTTGGATGGTTGACTGGCAGAGGAGACTTTGACTGTCACCGATTCACCATGCAGTGTTCTCAGTCCTTGCCTTACTGTATATAAAGTAAGACTCTGCTGTGCCTTGTAGCTGGAGCTTCTGAATGACCTCTGGGAGAAGAATTGTCCTCTCTGAAACATATTCTAGTATGGCAAACGTCTCCAGCGTGTGTTGCCCATTTCGCAGCAAAACCTTGCTCATCTTCAGGAGCACTTGGTTGCAGCCTGAACGACAGTCCAGGTAGAGCACATCAGTAGAAGGTTTACTGCCCAGTTCACTGGCATGTTCCATTGGTGGTGTAGGCACAGCTGCTCTGATATTCACTTCATGCAGGGCTTCTAGATGTTTTCCCTTGCATGTATTGCACTGTACTTTAAGTCGACACTGAGCCACCTGGTGGTGTCGCCCGCAACGTCAGCAGCGATTGTTAGATTTAATCCAGGTGGATTTATGCTCCTTTGTCAGCAGCCTGAAATTCAAACATTGATCTAGAAAGTGGAGAGTGTTATTACAATAAGGGCAAAAAGCTGTGGGCTTGGCTTGGGCCTCAGAAGTGGAGGGGGTTGTAGCTGAGGACCTCTGAGGGGCAGCATTGTGTGTTGAGCTGTGTAATACAGTAGTCGTCCCTTTAGTGGCCCTCATCTCTTTTGATGCCATTTCTGTTTCTGGGCCTCCCTTCCACCTTGACAGAGTGATCTTCACCCTCTTGAATGATCAACTCATACTCCAGCCACTCTGCGAAGTCTCTCAATGATGGTATTCCACTTTTTTGTGGATAGAGGTGACAGCGGAAAGCAGCACACAAGACTTGAGGTAGTTTTCGTGTGAGTCTTGCTACATGAGATCCGCATTGTAGCTCTATATGTCCATCTTCCCCAAGTTGCTCTAACATGCCAACCAAAGCACGCACTCTTAACGCAAACCTTCTGAATCCTGTTGTGTCACCTGTGCGAATATTGGGCTCATCCATAAGCGCTGCTATTCTCTGAAGTGACAGTTGGTGAGGCTGGCCGTAATGTTTAGTGAGTGAAGCCATCGTGTCAGAGTAGGGGCGGAGTGAATTACTGTACGAGTCAGCAATTAAAAGAGCTTCTTCAAATTTAAGGTGGTCACATAGCACCTGATATTTGAACCTCTCTGTTGCATCAGCTGGGAGAATATTATCAAGGGCAAGTTTTAATCTGTCAAATTGCCTGGGATCATCCTTTGTGAACTCTGGTATTGATGGCAATGGTCCTCTGTAGACCTTTTCCCTTGTTGCTATGGCCCTTTGGGATCCGATGTTTGGGCAGGGAAGGGCATGTTGGTGTCCAAGCTAAGTCCAGTTCACGGTTGAGATAAGGGTGTGGACTGTGGCACTTGAGGTTGAAAGTCAGGAGCTTTGCTGACTGCAGCTGTGGTTTGTTGTTGTACATGTAGCTTTTGTAAACGTTGGCTAAGCTCTTGTACAATAACTGGTGGAGGTGGAGGGGGTGGAGCCAACTGTGCCTCTTGGAGATCCGAATAACCACCTGGAAAGAGGATTGGAGGTGGTGGTACTGGCCACTCCTCAGCTACATTCTGTGTGGAGGATACTTTGAGCTGCTCCTGCTGCAGGGAAAAGGGTTGTGTAGTTTGACGTGTCGAGAGCCAAGTGTCATCAGCCGAAATGTAGCCAGCTGGTTGCTGTGCAAATTGTAGGCTAGTTGATCTCATTGTGGCAACATTACCATCCATCTGCCTCTTCATGTCTTTAACCATCAGCTGAAGTCGATTATTATCTTCTTGCAGTTGCTGCACAATAGTCATGAATTTATGTGGGATGCTGGGTAACTGGATTCATTATTGGCTCGGGGTCATCTGGGCATCTAAACAGTGCGAACTTTGCGATTACCATTTTCTTTCCAGAAGTGCAAACAGCATTGTAACAAACATTGTCCGTTAGAATGAATGAAAAATGTTTAGATACTCAAATAGCAGACTTAGAAGAAAATGTTCGAGAATATTTCCTACTAGCATAAGCTAAAGCTAATGTTAGCCACAAAGTTTAAAGAAAGTAAAACTCACCTTTGTATCTGTGAATGTAAACAAGGCGAACATCTTAAAACCTTCCTCCAGCTTCCTGTTGGGGCTTCGGATCCATGTTCATCATTAATGTTACCTTGGAAAAGCCCTGCAAACACCCAGTGTAAAATACCATTTTTAATGGATCGGAAACAATTGAGCTGCTTTTCCCTAAACGCGGAAGCTGACCTGCAAAGAGCCGGCAGCTTTTATTTTGAAAAGACGATAGATCCATTGCAAAACAACGGGTGACTTCCTGTTTCAAAATTGTTATTTTTATCAAATTTAATGTGTTGCGAATGAAAATGTGAATCATTATCTTTACTGTTGAACACATTGAGTTCATAGACTGCTGTTCTGATTGTCAGTTCGGGTTTTAATTAACGGATCGTATCATTATAACCTGTGCAGGGTTTCCCGCCCTCTGTCGCTTTCTCTTCGGATAACCTGGGAGAAGGTATGAAGTTTGTTTTCTGTGTTCAATAAGTGGATTTTAAGCAAAAAAGTGATAGTTGGATTGCTGTTCTTGTAATGTGCTTTGGAGCATTTAAACTTTGTTAAACAGTGATGGAACTGTGTGAGCAGCTATTTAGCTGCTCTTATGCTACATGAAACACTGCTAATGAAAATGCTACATTTGGTCAAACAGGCTGTGGAAAACTGTGATGAGGAACGAAAACCTGTTTTTGACGACTACCTTCTGCTAATTGGATGCAGGTATGTGATGTTTCATTATTTATGGTGTATGATTATTTTGTTTAATTTTTTTCTTACTCATGTACTGCTTAAGATTATTATGGCATTATCTTTGGGCTCAGTTATTGTTGAATTATTTTTATTTTGTAAAGTAAATGTTATTTTGCACAAGTCTGGCTCCTCTTTCTGTTGGGTGGGAGAGGCGCTGTGGAACACTTACGGGAAAAGAAAATTTTGGCTGATGCCAATTTCTTTTTATCTGAAATGTTGCTAAACATAGCACAAAATCGCTCACCTTTTAACAGTGGGTTGACTATTGTTACTGCAAATTTGCAGACCTGAGCTGGTGGGCCGGTCAACTCTTCTGCTCTGCAGAAGACCGGCTTCACATGGAAGTATCGGCCGATCCCTCTAAATTCAGGAAGCCGGTGCCCATAAATCAGCTGGTTGATAAATGTGTCCTATATGTTGCATGGATATAGTAGATGATGTGAGCGCTGTCAGAGGTGCAGTGAGTAGCAGGTGTGTGAAGGATCTGATCGTCTTACTGGTGACTGCAGAAATCCACATTATTAGCAGGAACAGAGGGCCCCAAAACGCGATGTTGTTCAGGGCCCCATGGAGTTTAGGGCCAGCCCTGATACACAGCAAATGTTGTAGAAACGCATCGCGGCCGCTGCAGATGCTGCAGCTTCTCCTGAATGAGAAGATGTGGAAGCGGAAGGAGAGCAGCTGCTGTCCAGACAGGAAGCAGGAAGGAACCACATTATTCCCGTTCCCTGAGCCAAACTGGGCTCAGGGAACCCAGTTTGGCTCAGGTTCCCTGAGCCCGTGATTCTGATATTTATTCAGACTTTAGAGCAGTGGTTCCCAAAGTGTGGGCAGCGTCCCCTGCGGGGCACAGGAAGCGTTATGGATGAAAGAAAAAAAAAAAAAACAGTTACACAGTTCAAGTATTTCACTGTAAAGATGGTTTGTAGTTTGCTTTGTTGCAACCTGAAGTGTGAAAGAAACTTCGATGGAGTTTGAAAACAAAATATGTCTAAAGGTTTATGTCTGGTTGAACGATGCGCCCAGTTGATTCTTTTTCTTTTTTGGGGGATTTTATTGTAATCCAGAGGGGGCCATAAAATCTTTGGGAACCTCTGCTTTAGAGGCAGAAGCTCAGACTAATAGTTGCTAGCTTCTGCTGCCCCCTGCTGGTGCAGAGGGCTCACTGCACATCTGAGCTCCATGAGAAAAGGTTGATCAGAAAACTTCAGCCTGTTTTCACTGATTTTATTATGTTTTTATGTCATTTAATCTCATCATGATTTGTGGAAACTTTTCATAATTCCTCTTTTAGTTTCCAATTTGTGAAAGTTTTAGATTATTTATTCCCAGCAGCTGCAGAAACCTTCCTGGTCCAGATCAGGACAGGAAGAGGGCCTGAAATATTCCATGAAGCAGCTTCACAAGAGATAAAACAAGTCTCAGAGAAAAAACATTACATCTCACCCAACCTGGGGCTCAGTGAAAGTCACTTCCTGCGTCACCGTATCAGCCAGAGCTGACCTCTGACCTGAGAGCGATGGCGCTCAGAGAGCTGTGACTTTCACAGGAAGAGGCATCAGAGCACCGACGGCCCGAGGCGAGAAGAGAAACATTCAGACAGGACGACCCGATTGGGACTGCTCAGACGGAGATGAACCTCTGGATGCTCCAACATGGAGGCTTCACAGAGAAACCTGCAGAAACACGTCCAGAACCAGAACCACAGCAGGTCCTCTGCTGGTGGACCCAGTGACTGAGTGTCCAGCCAGCTCCAGAACCATAAAGAACCTTCTAGAGTCCTCTAGAAACCTCTAGAACCGTCCAGGTTTTGACTCTTCAGATGAAGCATGTGTGAACCTTAGCAGTGATGTGGCTAACTAAGCTAATGTTAGCATGCTAACATATCACTGAACAGATAAAACATCCAACATGTCTGACTTGAAGCTTGATGGTTCTGTTTAATGACATCAAAACACGAACTACATGAAGACATCACGAAAAATTAAACGGGTCAAAATTAGACAAACAGGAAATATTTACTTTAGCATAGCTGCTGCAGAGGTTAGCAGTCACACAACAGGCTTTGCCTCAAGCTACAGTTTTTCAGATGGTTTGCAGTCTGTAGCTACAGGCAGCCACAGATCTTTGTAGCTGTGGGTCCATGGAGATGCAGGTTCTTCACCATGGAAGCTGCTTAATAAAGCGTACTAAGTTACTTAATGTCCTGTGACTCAGTCAGGCGATAGCGGCTCCGTCTCCTTTAGGCCATTTTAATGACCAGGTTGTCGTACGGTGAAAACTGTTTCTCCTCCAGCTGCTCCTCTTTGTCGCCCTCCTCCTCCTCCTGTAGCTCCTCCTCCTGTTTCTCCTCTTCTTCACTAGCGATGCTCTTCTGGGAAGCAAATGCCCTCTTGGGCCTCCTGGGCACGGCGTAGTCGTCCACACGGGGGTCGTAGGGATACTCGTGGCCTTTGGGGTCAACAGAGGTACCCATGATCCTCCAGGCGTCTCCTCTCATCTCCTCTGGGTCGTCATAGACTGAGGGGTGGGGCGTGGCTGGCGGCCCTGTGGCCGGCGGCCCTGTGGCCGCCGCGCAACCTTCGGGCTCATCATAGATGTGGTCCACCTTCCTGTCTGTTGTCCTGGCTTCGCTCCGGAAGATGTTCCGGATCTTCATCTCGTCAATGCTGTCGTAGAGCGGGTCAGCACCCGGACCGCCCTGATCCACTGCCAGGATGTCGGACATGATGTTGGATGCGAGGGTGTCGAAGGGCAGCGAGTAGTCTGGATCCCTGCCCGTCACCGCAACACCACTGCCCTTCTTGTCTTTCTTGGTGGCACGCCCAGCGATGTCCGCCATGCTGATCTGGGAGTAGGTTTGCTCCAGGTTGGGGTTGGAGCCGAGTTTGGGGCTGAGGCGGGCACTGGGGGCAGGGCTGGAGCCGGGGCCAGGCAGCTGGCTGCCGCCTGATTCGGGGCTGGCGTTGGGCAACGGGCAGCTGGAGATCATCTTTACCTGGCTCTTCCTGGGGACGGGGAGGCCGCGGGTGTCCAGGGTCAAACTCTTCACGCCGGTCAGCATTTTATCCACCGGAGGCTCCAGACGGGCCTGAAGACAGCAGGGACCATCCAGGTCAAAGGTCATTCTTAAACATCAACAATATTCCTGGGGCATTTAGACGTTTCATGTTTGTTTATCCTGTAACGCAAGTACTGAATCCTACCAGCTGAGGGCGCTGCTGCTGTGAAGAGTTGGAGCTCTCAGCGTCTTTGTTATGGATCTTCTGCAGGTGTTGAGGCTCCATCACCATGCTGTACACACCTTCATCACCCTGCAGACACAACAAAGGTTGGACTCCTGCAGTAACAGCCAGATCTCAGGTGTAACTCGGCCAAGAGTCCCAGCAAGACACAACGCCCTTCACAGGAAAACTCCTAAACTCCTGCTGCCTCGTAGAGTTTAAAAATGTAAATTAATAAATGAATCTGTAGGAGAAAAACTGCTCACAACATTATAATTACAGCTGCATGTTTCATATAAACAGTGCTTTTGTTCAGAAATGCCAACTTTTATTCTGAAGTTCCTGCTTTTATTCTGAAGTCTCTCCTCTAGTGAAACCACAGGATGTACCTGTTGGACCTGGACACGGGGCTGCTTCTGTGGCGGCGGCGTCCGGCTGTGGCCCAGTGTGGGGTTAGCGGGTGGGGCCGGCAGGGTGAGGTTGTGGTGGTTGGGGCCGGTCTCTGGAGGCATCGGGCCCCCTCCGGAGGTCTGTCTGTGGGGCAGGGAGATCTTCTGCAGATTGATGGCGGCCTCCACGGCCTGGAACAGCAGGTTTCCCTGCTTGGTGTCGAACTCGAAGCTTCCCTCGCCGGAGTCACACCTGCGACCCGCCTCAAAGGAGAAGGTGGACTGGAGGGAACAAAATGGCTATTTAGCATTAGCGTTTCTGTCTGCAGGTCAGCAGTCCTGGACCAGAACAGCATCTCAAAACCTGCAAGTGTCGAATCATGACACACAGGAAGATAAGTTAGACATTTATTCTGGACCCACAGAGGAGAAGAGGTGTCCACCGTAGCCAATGTTGATCTTAACATCTAAACATCTAAATAAACACTGATGGGATCAAACTGGAAGGAGAAGCATCAATGGATCTGGACGCCATTAACAGGCAGGTTGGGACAGATGGATGAGACAACAAAGCACAGTGTCCATCTACCTAAAGACACGAGGAACTCAACATATTGATCTCCAAGAACCAGAATACCTAGCTTCCCCTGCTGATGAACCTAGCACCTGTCCCAGTGTATCCTGAGGATAGCAGAGACTCAGACAGTAGACCCCGCTCAGCAGCCCAGGTGAAGCTGCACTGCTCCACATCCCGCTCCACCCTACCACCCTAGGCTTTGAGGACGACGTCAGACTCATGTGGTGGTTGTGTGATTTACCTTGTCCCTTCCGAATCGCCGGAGGTACCTGTACGGCCAGGTGTACAGGATGTCCCCCGTCTTGTCCATCAGGTGCAGTGAGTCCATGTCTGCTCTCAGGACACCGTCCCCCTTCAGCCGGCACCGATCCGACGCGTCCGTCCTCCGGACAGATACTTTGAAGTCCCGCACTGTGTCACACAAAGCGTTTGATAAATTCACAGTAATTTGTGAGATATTTGTAGCATGTGACGCTGTGCTGGGGCCAAGTCTCCAGAACTCTACAGGCCTCTGAACACAACGACTTAGTGACCTTCTATTGGTTACATGCATTGGTTATTTATTCCATCATTGATTCCATTTTTCCCATTAAAGGGAAGATTGTGTCTGGCAGAAAGAAATCTCTGTGGAGAAATGCTCCACTAGTGAGAAATGAAAGAAACTTTTGTCAAGTGGTATAAAACTCGACTTCCAGCTCGCTATGAAATCTACAAAGGTTTGTATCTTTGTTGATCCAAAGCTGTGTGTGAACTCTGAAAGGAAACGTTCTAATCTGAAATCACGAACCAACACATGGTAAACGGCCTTTACCTGTATAGAACGGACCCGTTCCTTTATCAAGGCCAGAGGACTCCAAAGCTACATTCACCCATTCACCTGCCGACGGTGGAGAGGTAGCTACTGGATAGTAGCCATGGCTGCCCTGAGGAACTCTGACCGGCTTCAACAACTAAAGCATCGACAATGCTTCTGCCTTGTTTGCCAAGCTGACAGGTTGACAAACTCAATTTGGCAATTTATTGGCAGAGAAAAAATGAAACTGCAGAACACCAGTACCAGTGTAACCTGATTCTCATCTGCCTTCAGTGCCACATCAGGGTTTTCTCCCATTGAGAGAATGGCCCAGTTTGCTGAGGCCAATCAGCGAGCAAAAGCCAGGCGTGGTGGCGTCCATTTTCTGCTTTAGAATCAGTTTGCCTGTAGATTCAGGCAGCAGGAACTCGTTCAGTACAAGTTTTTCACACTTCCACATATGGAGCAATTAAAGTCAGAGTACTAGGATGTGGTTCGACTTGGGACAGGAAGTAAACATTAAGAGACAGGAAGTAAATATCAACAGGAAGTGTAAACAGACAGGAATTTGCACTGAGGGATGTTTTTTTACAGCACAGCAATCTCTGGTTAGCATTGTAGCGTAGCTTCCTTTGCATCATGGTCAAACGTTAGCAGGCAGGTCAAATCAGACTCTGATCTTTTCAAACTTCAACAGAGTTCAGTTGTTTCTCCACAGCTGAGGGTCCAGGCCTTCTGGACGAAGCAAAGAACAAGGAGCTGGTTTTACCAGGCTAGCACCAGTGCTACACGCAAACGCACCAAATGTAGAGGAAACAGCTAAATTTCACCAACTCAACCATAAAACCTTGGAAAAAATTATAAATCCATCATCTCTGAAGCAGCTTCACTTCCCCTGGTGAGCATCTGGACCTGCAGGCTCTGCTGGTTCTGATTACTTTTTCCCAGCAGTCAACCTGAAACAGATCAAGGTGCGCCACCTATAGGCACAACAAGCTTCCAACTAACTTGGACCCGGTTCTGCTCAGCTAGTAAGTGAGACTGTTTGGACCCCAGTTCTTCCTCAGCTCCAGAACCCCAGACAGCCGGTCCAGAACAGGTTGCAGCTTTAGCGTACCTCCTCGTCTCGTCTCAGGTTCTGGTTCTGGTCGTGACAGAGGGACTTCTGGGTCGGCGGCAGCAGTTTTGTCTCAGATGAACTGAAGCTGTTCCTGTTCAGGGAAACTGTGAGGCGGAGAGCTGCAGGTGCTGCAGGAAGTGGAGCAGCAGCTTCTGGAGACGTTTGCTCTGACCTCAGACCTTTAGCAGAACCGCTCAGAACCGCTCAGAACCCAACAGCTAAAAATAGAAGCATGGCTTCCTGAAGCTTTGAGCTGCTGAGTCGGATGTTCAGAAGAAGATCATCGAGGACCAGGACAGGAACCAGATCAGGACCAGAACCACTCTGACTGAGAGTGTCCGGTCCAGACACTCCAACTGAACCGGATCAGAACCGGACACTTTATAAGACGTGCTTGGAGGAAACTCTGAGCTTCTCAAACTTATTTCTCTTCCTTTTCACATTTTCTCACTTTTAATAAGACAGTTTGTGGTGACAGACGACCTGCAGGTCCGGTTCTGTCTTGGAGGTCCAAACTGAAGACAACAGCTTCCTGGTTTGGCTGATGTCAGCGTTTCCTGCTGAGAAACAGGAAGTTTGCCCCGCCAAGATAAAAGCTGAGGTGTCTGCAGCGCTGGGCCGGCCTGCGACCGCAGAAGGAACCGGCTCTGAAAGTTTCCACTACGCTGAGCTGCAGCACCGACCGCAGTGGAAACGGCGAGCCATTTCTGTCCTCAGACTGGAACCAGAAGCGGCCGGCCCAGAGATCCGATCGTCAACCCCCACAGAGATGTTCTCTATAGACAGATCCAGCCGGACCTAATTCTGGCCCAGTTCTGGTCCAAATAGCAGAAATATTCAAAGTTTTTCCGTGAGTCAGCAGAACATCTTGCTGATGCGTCGGTGCTGCAGCCCATTCTGGTAGAGGTGGTGTCATGATGTGGGCCGGGTCGCCTCCCGAAGACAGGTCAGCTGCGGTTCTGACCGGTTCCGAACAGGTCTGCAGGTCCATCAGAACCGAATACAACCCGCCCTGGGTTCTGGACTGCAGGAGCCAGAACACGGCTGACCCATCCAGAACTGAGAACAGCTGAGGTCAGAGGTGAAACGTCAGACCTCCGGTGCTGCTGTGTCCAAACGTCTCTTTGGTTGATCAACCGGGCAAGGAAGCAGGAAGTGAGGTTTGATTTACACCACAGACAGGAAGTCCTGAAGGCAAACAGGAAGTCCTGTAGCAAACATGAAGTCCTGAAGGCAAACAGGAAGTCCTGAAGGCAAACAGGAAGTCCTGAAGTAAACAGGAAGTCCTGAAGCAAACATGAAGTCCTGAAGGCAAACAGGAAGTCCTGAAGGCAAACAGGAAGTCCTGAAGTAAACAGGAAGTCCTGAAGCAAACAGGAAATCCTGAAGCAAACAGGAAGTCCTGAAGCAAACAGGAAGTCCTGAAGCAAACAGGAAGTCCTGAAGCAAACAGGAAATCCTGAAGTAAACAGGAAGTCCTGAAGCAAACAGGAAATCCTGAAGCAAACAGGAAGTCCTGAAGCAAACAGGAAATCCTGAAGTAAACAGGAAGTCCTGTAGCGAACATGAAGTCCTGAAGGCAAACAGGAAGTCCTGAAGGCAAACATGAAGTCCTGAAGCGAACAGGAAATCCTGAAGCAAACAGGAAGTCCTGAAAGCAAACAGGAAGTTCTGAAGCGAACAGGAAGTCCTGAAGGTCCGTGACTCTGTCCGAGTGTCCTACCTTTCTCGCGGCCGCTGTACAGGGAGTTGTCCTCCATGCCCTCCTCCTCCTCCACCCGGGTTCCTCTCTGCAGGCTGCCTCTCTTGGCTCCGCCCTCCGTCCAGCTCATCTGACAGACAGAAATCGATTTATCATCATAGAATCGTCTGCATACAACCAAACAATCCGATCGACGGAAGATAAGTTCCTTCAACAAACGGGTGAATCTGATCCAGAACCTAGAACTTCCAGGTCTGACAGACCATCAGAACCATCATCATTATCATCATCATTATTAAAATATATATAATTTTTATTAGTTTGTGTTTTTTTTCTCTTGGGTCCAACCCTGAGCAGGTCCAGGTCCTGGTTCTGGTCCTGGTTCTGGTTCTGGTACTTTTCAGTCTTCGTTTTCTCTGATTGGCTGCCTGGACTTCCTGTTTGCTCCCTTAAAGGGGAAGTCTAGATGTGAGTCAAGAGGCCAGCTGACTGTCAGCGTCTTGCTGTTTGTACCAGAACCAGCTGACCTGGTATCAGCAGGTTCTGAGCCCAAACCGGATCCTGAACCGAGATTCATTTTGGATCAATTCCAAGCTGGAAATCTTCTGAATGTCAATAAAATATCCACAGAAACATTAAAGATGTTTATTTTGTCACGTCTCTAAAAACGCTGCACGCTTTAATTTGTCTGCTGAAATAAAAACTTTGAACTCCTGGAAACTCTGAGCCGGATCACAGCTCCACATCCCAGAACTTTTCTGCTGCTTCTCGTAATTCTGGACTGTCCTCAAATCTCGTGACTTTAATTAGGACGTTTTTGGACCACATCTCACCCAGAGATTCGATCTGATTCTGACTTTTAATGACTTGCTTTCATTGGAGTCTGAGTACAGATGCAGGTTTTACTCTGTGCCTTCATCTGCAGAGGAGGGAGTGACTTGTTACATTTACTTAGTTACTTGAGCAACTTTTGAAAAAACAAACAGTAGTTTTACTGCACCAAACTTTTAGCCTTTGCTTGAGTATTTATCATGAAGAATTGCTGCTCTTACTCTGGTTCCACAGTGAGGAACTTCTGAATGAAGAACAGAAAAGTTTTATCCAAAAACACATCAGAGCAGCAGTTTTTGTTAGAGCAGCTTTTTTACTGTAATATTTCTATCTGGTTCTGCTGTGATGTTGATCATAGAGCCATCAGTGAAGCTCTAAATCCAAACAACTGATTCATAAACTGCAAAAAAAGGATGCTAACGGGAAGGAGGCTAACGGGAAGGATGCTGACGGGAAGGATGCTAACGGGAAGGAGGCTAACGGGAAGGATGCTGACGGGAAGGATGCTAACGGGAAGGAGGCTAACAGGAAGGATGCTAACGGGAAGGAGGCTAACGGGAAGGATGCTAAAGGGAAGGATGCTAACGGGAAGGATGCTAAAGGGAAGGAGGCTAACGGGAAGGATGCTAATGGGAAGGAGGCTAACAGGAAGGATGCTAATGGGAAGGATGCTAACGGGAAGGAGGCTAACGGGAAGGATGCTAATGGGAAGGAGGCTAACGGGAAGGATGCTAATGCTCTGACCAATCAGAGTCCAGTGAGTCATTGTAAGCTAGCAGCTAGCAGGCACATTAAACTGCTACAGTTCATGACTCTGAGCGATGCTAACCTTGTTAAAACATGGTGGCTCAGAAATGTTCATGTGACGTCATTTTTCAGGGACCAAACACTATATTTACGAACATATTCAGTTGATGAGTTAATATTTTATTTTAATTATCTGGACTAACAGGAAATTAATATTTATAAGTAAGCTTTAAGGACATGAAGCGTGGCCCCCGGCGGGCCCCCCAGAGATCCGGCTCTGCTCAGACTGACTGATTTATCTTCTACAGATTGATGATAATATGATACCTGATTACTGCATCATTAAAACCTGTACGGCTCCAAACATCCCGCTTTAAATTCTGACCCAACTGTTTCTGGACCAGAACTCTCCAGGGCTGCTAGAGTCCAGCCGGGTTCTGGGCTCGGCCCGATCGGCTTTACTGAGG
>CAEGAD010043038.1:0-16925 GCA_903067055.1 Poeciliopsis paucimaculata
TACAGGGAGCCAGTGGAGGGACTTTAAAACTGGTGTTATGTGCTCTATCTTCCTAGTTCTAGTGAGAACGCGAGCAGCAGTTTAGCAAACAATTAGGTTTTTCCTGTTTAATAGCAGCATTTGGTACAAAATTAAATATAAGGAAATGCCTTGATTTTCACCTTTTCAAATGAAGATGTCATCAAAGGTTCTCAGAATCCAAATAATCTAGTAGGTTGAGTAACTAAGTGGATCAAAAATAACTAACAAAACATTTTAAAGTTTTATTTAACTCAATGTGTCTAAATTATACATAGTTCTATCCCTTTTTATTTATCGCCTTTCAAGACTCTAAAGGTCGGTTTACTTCAACAACATAAAAGTACATAATTTCCATATGTAGAAAACGTCCTACATGGACAACAACATACAAAATACAAATAAACATTTGTGCAGTGTTATATAGGATAGCTAAGTCACGTAGACAAGTCTGAACAAGTGACTTCTGACAGATTTGAATGAGTGTCTGATGATGTGGTTTGACAATCTAATCCAGATTCAGAGAGCAGAGTATCTGAAGGACCTGAGCTCCATGATGGACGGGTGAAGGAGGAGACCTGTTAGAAGGGCTTTGACAGTTAACAGGAGGATTTTGAACTCGATGTAAAAATGGATAGGGGGTGAATGAAGTTACTTGAGGACAGGGTGCAGTGACTGCCAAAGCAGAACGTATCAACATTTCTGTTTTAAACTGCAATGATTTCTAAAGCCCTGTACAAGTAAACTTTAACAAAGAGGCATATACTATTGTTTTGCTTTAGTTTCTAAGAAAAACCTAAAACAAGGCTGTTCCCTAAAACTACCCCAGAGGTCTTAATGAATGCCGTGAATGAATTTTGCCCCTTCAGCAGATATGCAGTGGAACTGCAATGCAGAGCTAAACCTGATATAATACTTGGAATGAAAGTAAAAAAAAAAATTTATGCGGTGGAAAGTAGACAATTATTTCTCAAAGCAATGAGTAATAAAATAAATAAACCAACTCAGCTAAGAGTTCGCAGTAATTGATGTGTCAAAATGTTTTTTAGAGAAAGTCAGGAATCAATCCAAAACCAAGCATCTTAGAAAGCCTGTGGAGTTGGAAGACAAGCTCTTATGTTAGTTGGGGTCAGTGACACAAAGATGCCAAAGATGAGAAATGTACATTTGCATCACTTTTATATAATAAATTAAATGAAATGGCAATGGAGTTCTTATTTATTTTACTGAATTAAGAGCTCCTCAAACTAGCAAATGAAACTGCTGACTTAAATTTTTTAGGATTATTTTCTGAAGGGGAAACGTTTTTTTCTTCTTCGTCTTTAAAGAAACCGTTACAATTTTTCTGCATTTCCAAATGTGTTTTAGAATACCTGAGAAAAATTTTGGAAGCAATAGAAAACTTTGGTAAAAGCTTACTTTCACATGAGAGTGTCACAAAAAAAGAACTATACCACTTTGTTTGGTTTGAGATTGGACTAGAGCCAAGCAGGAGAGAAAAGGCTGAACAGGGCGCACAAATTGTGCTAATTTGATAACGAGGGCATAAATCGTTCATAAAGTATTTTCATTCATCATTACTTAGTACTTTCTGTTGCCAGTAAAAATGCACTGTAAAGAGGCAAGACATTTGTATTTGCTAAGAGTTTTTGCAACATAAATACTCATATTTCTATATATTTCTAAAATTATTAGATGTGTACTTCTAAAACATTCGGGGGATTTTATGCTACAATATGTCTTTAATCTTGTGTCCAATCTGCAAACACTAAGACATGGCTAGCATCTCTCTTACAGTAGTTTTGTGGATATGTCTGATTCAAGGGGCCTGGTGACATCACAGAGCACCGGAGAACACACAATAATGAATTTTAAGATGGCATAAGCATCCAATGCTTCTCATGTGAAAACTTTACATAAAAAAAAGATGTAAAGATTTGGTTTCCTGAAGATTTTAAAGTTTTTAAATTGCAAAAAACCTCAATTAGGAATAAAGTTTGTATATAAATCTTCTTATAAATCAAATTAAATCTTTGGGAATTTAAGATTTGTTGTCATCTGAGTTTTACAAAAGAAGCCAGCATTTATATCATGATGTTACATGCATTTCCAGCAGGACAGTCTTCATAATAATTTAACAGCTTTTTGCATGGTACTCATGAGCCCATGTGGTCTTATTGATCACATGGGCGTGATACATTATCACGCTGTGTTGTCTAAAAGCTTAAAGGTCAAATACTTCCAACGGCAATCTCCAGTCTGTGCGTTTACAAAGTAATATTTTTCTCAGAGTACACGAATCATTTCACAGTACTGTAGATGACTGTGTTTTTACAACTTTGTATTTTCATGGTAATTTTGTAACAGATTGATGGCTCTCTGATGGCGTTTGGCACAAAGTGGTGTACTGTCTGTGACCTCTTGTTTTAATAGGCTGAGCCGCAGTCATTCCTCCTTTTTTATATGAGGTCTGTGTTGCTTATAACCAATTAGTTTGAGTCTAAAAGTGTCTCTCTCTTCCACCTTTAAGACTTTCTGGTATTAATTGTTAGATTAAATGTTTCTAAATACAGTAGACAATTTCTTTGTACCTTATTTCTGCGAAGTAGTTGTCAACTAAAGATCATAGGCATATATTTTTGTTGCATTTAAAATGAGATTGTGAAGTAATTCAAGGTTGGCAACAGCTGCCTCCAGTAAAACAGGTTAAGAAACAAGAGATACAGGAGATTGAACAGATTTATGAGAATATTGCCAACGTTTATGAAACAGGGAAGTGAAGCAGCCTTAGAATGGCCTTTAAGGTTTAAAAATGTAAAGGAGAAATCAGGTGTATGAATTCAAACCTCACACTTTAGCAAGAAGAGTTAGTACTCGACTTCCTAGATTGGCAACAACTGATCTTTTATTGAACCCATTACTGAAATTTAGAAGGAAAAAAAAAGGTTTTTGACGTAAAGAAAAGTTTTTCTATTACACCAACAAGGAGAGGCAGCAGACCAGATTCAGTAATTACACAACATGGTAGTGGCTTGAAGGGAGAAGCAAAATCTTATCAGCTGTTACTGTAAATACGTAAAGCAATCACAATTAGCCAGAACAGAGAAGCAGATGCTGCTCTCATTAAACAGGGTTAATGACCACTCCAGCCTGAAGTAATTACGGTTAAAAATTTTCAGATTATTGTTATTAGTCATGTGACAATGCAACAACTTGATAAAATTAAAACAAATGACAAGGGAGTTCAGTAGAACTCGTGAAAAACATATAATTGTTGTAAGGAAGAAATTAATGCATTTTAATATTTTACTATCTGGTTTCAGCAAAGTAAAAAAAAAAGTATTTTAGTTTGATTGAAATTTTCTACACATTAGCTAGTTGTGCAGCAGCATCTACATAAATTAAAATGTAAATAGTTAAAACAAGTAATGTCAGCTTAAAAAATTACAAAATCGTATTTGTTCATTAAACACAGATTTATATATTTTGGCTGTTCTGATGAACTAATATAAAACTGAGACGTAAAATTAGTCTACTTAATCAAGGAGAAGTTTGTCAACATCACAGACACTTAATTTGTCTCTCCTTATTGAGAAGAGAAGCTGCTTCAAATTCAATTCAAATACAAAAATGCTTTATTGATGTAAAGTGTTGTGTCCAAGAATCATTTAGTTGAATGAATAAAATGTGCAGAACATACTTTCCAGTAGTCTGACTTTTCTGATATTAAAAAGCATTCTTTTGAAAGTATGTAGAGATTTTTCTGAAAAAAAAAAATAATAATAATGTTGGGTCTTGATGATGATTGACTGCAGGCCATAATCATCCAAATTTTACTTTGTGAATTACTGTAATAAAGAAAGTTTTATATTACTGAGGTTCAACAGTGGGTCAAAATAGGATGATACTTAATTCAGAACGCAGATATAAAGTGAATGGCTGCCATTATTCCATGTGAATAAATTGAACTTTGAATGGATTAGCTTTGCAAAATTCTTAATGGTATTCACTCATAATCACTCAACACCCCCAACTAGAGAAATCTTTTGTTCATGCTGTTTTAAAAACTCCAGGGATTTCAAGGCATTCTTTTAGAAAAACTAAAAACTGGTCACATTACAGGAAGAATACTCATTCTCCAAATCCAAGTGCACCATTGATAATTATTTACACCTAGATGCATCATTTGCATTTTACAGATATGTCCGCAAAAGCATTGTTTGGCTGGGTAATGTAACACACTTGTATGGCTGATCATATAAGATAATACAAAAAAGAGCCAAGGCAAGCCTGAGCGGTGTGGTGGGGGTTAATTTATGATGAGAAAATTAGAGCAGAAGAACAAGACAGAAGAGCTGCCATATGTGGGGAGAGTCACGTGAGGTGCTTCTCAAATTCACACAGATGTGGCAAGCCATAACATTTCAAGCTGCAGTTTTTGAGAGATGCTAAATCACCGTTTGGTGCCAAAGTGAATGTGTTGGCCCAGGTCCCCATTTGTTAGCCACTGCAGCCAAGGCAGCCTTCTGTCTTTATTAGTGTGCCCTCATGTCAAACTCATTCAAACTCTGAGTTAGATCAGACACCCGAGGGTGTAACTTTTTTTTTCTTCTTTTGGGCTCTATTTGCTGCTGACACTCTTTCATCAAATGCCAAGCTGTGATCTTTTAGTCTGGTTAAATTAGAGGCTTAATATTAAGGATGAGTGGACACAGAATATGTGCAGAAAAGCAGATGAGAAATAAACAGATAGACACTTTGTAATATTGAAAGTCACACAAGATGAGGCTCCAAAAGGGAGAAATCTCAGCTAATGACTATATCACAGATCACTGGGCATTTGAAGGTTAAAGCTAAATGGGCTTTAAAGGTGCTAATGTCTCTTTATCTAACACACACCGAAATGCTTTGCACAAATGTAATAACGTGACATAAACTAAGAAGGATGTTGCTAGGTATCGCATGTGACAAAAACCTGCGATAAAAGCAAAAGCCTGTGCCAACTCCTCCTGATAACTTTACAAAAAGTACCCTATGATGAAACATAAAGTTCTACAGCTAAAATGCACTACTTCTGCAAACAATAAGGATAATAATGACGATGATAATAATATGTTTAGTATTCTACATTTTGGTTGTTTATTACCACTGGCATTTAAAAACAATATTTCACTGGAGAAGAAGTAAAAAGGCCACTACATGCATAAGTTCCAGTAAGCATATGATAGTTAAACATAGTGTAAACAAACACACATTACATCATTCCGAATTGGAATTCAAAGGACAGTCCAAAAGTGCCTCACTAATTAAGAGGGATTGTTTGTGTGGCTCTGTTTGTGGTTATGCAAGCAGGAATGATGCATGGAGCAGGGCATGACTGCAGTATCTCTAAAGGCACAGATGGTATCCTGCCTCAATGGAAAGAGACAAGGCATTGTTGTTGCCTTTTAGGAGAAAGTGATGCATTGAAAGAGAAAAGAAAGAAGAGTAAAGCACGGTGGTGAAGTAAAAGAACAGGGGAGTGCTGAGATGATGGAGTGTAATGACTCTCTTGTAGCCCAGTCTCAATCTCCCAAGACCTCTGGCTGTCGCCGCCCAGATGACATATGCACTAATTAACACTGCTGAGCCTCCTGTATGTGGGGGAAGCACAGATTCCTAACCACTGCCCTAAAGGGAAATAGTAACACAGATCATTAATAATGCTAACATGTGTTTGGTCCCTTCAAAACTAGATTGTTTAGAGGATGCATTTAAAAAAAAGATAGTTAAGTCACCATATTACTGGATGGGTGCATAATTGTACAAAAGTTTGACAAATTGAATGCAATGCCACTGTCCAGTACTATTGTTCTTCACTGTGTTTGCCACTGTTTTGAGTTTTTGTCTTCTTAGTCAATAGGCTGGGTAAAAACACACAGAGATGTAGACTATATAAATCAATCAAATTTTATTTGTATAGCACATTTCAGCAGCAAGGCATTTCAAAGTGCTTTACATCATAACAAACATAAAAACACAAAGTCATGTAACATGACTATAAACAAAAGAATATGAAATTAAGCATGATAGTCTCCAGGTTAGGTTTGGGTTGTGATGTTAAGATATAATGGGGTATCTAAAAGTACCAATAGAGTGGTAATAGACACAATAAAAAAAAAACCATGGTCTATATTGGTCTATGTTGGGCAAGTTAAATGTGTACTTTTTATTTTTGTGTGTTTGTTTAATTACTGTACCCTTTTTCTGTTTTTTCTGTCTCTGTTGGCCACTAAGATTTTCTAAACATTAAAACCTTGTGTTAACACAAGGTGTATAGTCCATTTGCTCCAATGACAACCTATTGCCAGCATTAACTGAATCAACACATAAGTTTCCTTGCTGACAAAACAGTAAATTACAAAAGGCAAAACCTTTAAAAAAAAAACAAAGAATGAATAGCTGCATTCAAAACCTCAGGAGACGTGGGAGAGCAGTGCAACATAACACCTGAAATAAAACGACAACACGGAGGGGCCTCTGAACAATAAAAACAGTAATATGGTAGAGTCTATGACAAATGAAAAGATGCTAAATCGATGCTGACTGGATATCAGGGATAGCCTGTGGTAGCCAGATGAACTGTTTGCACCATGCATATCTTTGTCTCCAGCAGAAAAGCTTGCAGCCTGTGTAAGTACAACGTAGGCTAAAAAAAAAAATTAAATTAAGATATTCATTGATTTCATACTACGTCTAGCTTATCCATGAACAGTGGGCTGATGCCATAAGGGGGAATAGGAGGAGTACTTCCCATACAGTAAGTATGGGAAGTACTTCCCATACAGGAAGTATCTTGTAAAAAAAGATACTTTTTTTTACAAGAAAAAGTATCTTTTGGGTAGGCATTAAAGTAGTTTTATGATTCAAAGACAATATCAGAATAACATAATATCTTCCTCATGCAACAACCACACATTTGAATTCAATTTAGAATTGTGTTGCTTTGACCAGATTAAGGCAACAATAACAATGTAGATGTTATATTTTGATTCTGAAATGTTTCTGTAATATTAAGATCTTGTAGTTTGTGTGCATATTTATTTATTGCTTTAACACTGTGTATTGTGCTATAAGTTTAGAGAAAATAATATTTTGTTTTATGTAGTTAATTTAAGAAACATAATAAAAGCCTTAAAATACATCAAATCGCATGTTAATATACAGCAACAGAGGTCTATCTAGGCTAATCATACCATGGTATACTCTGGTATTCTTTGGAAAAGCTTTAAGGTTTTAAATATTGGGCACAGTCAAGCCTCACTCCAGTTTTCCATCTCTTTAAGGTATTGTACTCATCTTGCTCTCCTGTCAGGGAAGCAAAATGTAGTGATAATAAATGTTGCATCAGGGCAGTCTAAGTCTACAAAGTACTAGGAAGAATATTAAATGTGCAATACAAGTGTGGGATATTTTTGTAATATGGTATTGCTATGAACAAACAAAACTTTTTCTTAAAAATACAGTGTCATCACAGAATGTCCCCACAGAAAGTAGCTTAGCCAGTGCCTCAAAGCTCAAAGATGGTAAAATTTCCAATTTAAGAGATGGCTGGAGGTCACCTATCAGTTTCAGCTTTGATTGCACAAAGAGAAACACATTCCTCGTTCAAAACCACTGACTTTAACAAGATGAAAATGGATTTGTACCTTTTTCTTTCTCCTTTCTTTATCTTCAGTCATCAACATAAAATTTAACACTATATCATTGTTTAAATGCCAACAATTTGTGTTGTGTTTCAGATGAAAAGTAGAAGATAACCGAGTAATGTTACCTTAAAACATACAAAACCTATTGGAAAATATATCTTGGCAAGATTAAAAGAACATCAATTTAATAGGACCTTCTATGAAGTGAATTGACATGAGTGTAGCAACCAAAGGCAGCTAGTCCTCCATTTACAACATGCTACAATTCAACCACAGAACAATGCAGCCCCAAATGAACATGTCATGAGGCCACATCTGGCCATGAACACACTAATGTAAACACAGCATCTCTCCATTTGTATTTTTCACAGTCAGCATCCAAACATATTGTTCTAAAATGAGAGAATGTCACCCAACATTATCTTGCATATGAGCGTTGGTCTCATAATGTAAAAACCACAACCCTGTGAGTCCGTCCATTCAGGCTTGTTTTGTTATACAATTAATTTATTTTGTCTATAATGAAAATAGTATCTGAGAGTTTTCATTTGATCCATTACATCCTACACCACAGACACAATGAGGCAAAACTGCATTGATTCAGTTAACAGAGATAAATCAGTTGCTATCAAGATCCAAACACCCTGAAATGCACAGTGTGAATGGGAACTAGACAGTCTTTGCCAAAGAACAACTTCACCTAATTACGGACAATGATGCGTGATTCATGCTGCACATTTGACACGACTAGCTGGGTTCATTTGTGCTAAAGAGGCAAGTAAATTCAGGCTTTATTATGTCTCTTTACTTAATCCTAGTCTGGCCGGATGGTGTTGATGGA
This sequence comes from Poeciliopsis paucimaculata, assembly GCA_903067055.1. Classification (NCBI taxonomy): domain Eukaryota; kingdom Metazoa; phylum Chordata; class Actinopteri; order Cyprinodontiformes; family Poeciliidae; genus Poeciliopsis; species Poeciliopsis paucimaculata. The sequence goes on from CAEGAD010043038.1 coordinate 8,548, forward strand.
AGGAAAGGTAATTTTAAACTATTTTAAATCAAAAAAAGTTAAGCAAACAAGAAGAGTGACATCCAAATTCTAGTGAGCGTGGCTGCAAATGGGAAAATCAGCTTTAAGTAGTGACCTTCAAAACAACAGTAATTTTAACAAAGAGCCTTGTAGCTAGAACTCTTAGGAGATTACACACTCCCTGACAATTAGCAGCCGTCTTAAAAATCTAAATCTTTTTCTTTTCATTCTTTTCAACTGATGATTTCTGATACTTCACTTGAGCCTTTTTAAATCTCGGTAAGTCCATCCTAGTGCATCTTCCAATAGCATTGTGTTTGTCATCATGATAATCTGGTATCTTGTTTACAAATAGACACCCCATGACTACATGCTACATTGACAGAATACACAAGCTTGATTGACAGCGCAAAGACCTTTCTCCTGGCTCTGATTGGTTGTCTTTGACTGGGATAAGTGCATTTCTACAGGTGACAGTAGAATCACAGGGAACAGACAGAAGAGCTCATTGTTTGTTTTTCTTTTACATATTATCTGTCTCATGTTAAACTGTCAGTGACAGCTTTAGCAAATATTTCAAAATCATATTGTTCATAAAAGTTACATACTCTAGATTTAAGGTATCAAGCAATGACATTGAAATTATTTGACAAAAAAAACAAAAAGCTATGCAAGGAATTATTAAATCCAACCCAAATTTCAGTAGCAATTATGAAATAATAATGGTTTTAATGGGCAATCTGTGCAAAGTTCATAGGGTTTCAGGTCCCCAAACTGTTGAGCCTACTCCATTTGGTAAGTGACATAGTAAAAAGTAAGTTGTGGTACCACCAGACCTCAGATAAAAACCTTATTTCATTTTCCCAACACTAGAAGGGACAGAGTTATATTTGGTTTACATGCAGAATCATTCATTTATGTAACTTTTATCAGTGAATATGCAATGACTATCAAGGAAAGGCTGTATCTTTAAAAGATGAATATTTTTACATAAATTATATTTTTCATAAATGTTGCATGTGCATCTGTACCTCATTCATGTTTTAAATGTAAAATATATCACTCTAGAAGCTGCACAACATCCCAATATGGAGAAAAATACTGGAGCTTAACAACAACTCAATGCAAAAGCTGTACTGTCTGCAATTGGCAGTGAAATTGACACTTTAGACAGATTCCGCTTTCTTTTACTTTATTCTCTGATTCTTAATTCTGAATGTCATCAGTCAGATGCTTTGGGGTGCACCAAAGAGCTCTGCATCCCATCCAGTTGCCAAGGAAACCTTCTGAAATAAAACGACTATCCAATAAGGCATGCTGGGTAACGCTTTTCAAGGCAATAATATTTTACTCATTTCTGAGTGTGTGTCTAATTGTATTTGTCAATTAAGTAGCAAACCCACACTTCACTAAATTCAATATGCTTTCTTTATTTATACAAACAAAAGCCTTACTTTATGAAAGATGCCAGCCCTTTCCTCATTATTAAATCTAAATGATAGTTTATTCATACAAGACATTCCCAAGACGGTTATGCGGGCTTAAATAAGTAAAATGTCCCTTAAAATTATTTTGTCATATGTGATAGACTTTTGGACCCCAGTCTAAAGAAATAGCATCTTTCACCCTTTCAATATTGTTTTCATCATATTTTTCAAAGCATTTGCAGTCTGAAGGTTTATGATGCATTTCATCTGGCTATAATGTCATTGATGTGAGACATGCATCATAATTCTTCACCAGAAAAAGCCAGGGACACTAAATCAAGACATAAATAATGGCTGAAAATTATGATTATTAACCTGTTAGAAAAGTATGTCTGTGAAGCACATCACAGTCACACCACTCTTGGATCTGACTACACATCCAATCAGACTTTCCTGCAGAAGCTGCAGTCAATGCTCCACAAACAGCCATGCTGTTAGTTGTGCTTTCTTTTTATTAGCTTCCCAATGTTGTTATAGTCTTGTGACAATACTGTCGGCTCCCGTTGATGAAAAACTTTTAAAATCGATACATAAACGACTCCATACATTTTTACTTCTGTAAACAGTGTGCTGCTGTGTGACGTCAATGTTACATCACAGATTTCTGTGTGATGTAAATCATTCACACATAAATGTCAGTGCGGCTGCAGTAGCACGAAAGACCGCGGAAAAAAATTGTATTTCAGGAAAAACTCCAAATTGAGCATCAAAACCTGCTGTGTGAACGTAGCCTTTGTCACCATCCCTCAATGTCATCTCTTGTTTGCTACAGCTGTTCTAAATTCCCTCTGATTAAGCTCATCTGATTCCAATACCATTCTCAAAATTTGCCTCCATATTTTAGCTCTTTTTTCCTTTGCCCAGTGTTGAATCTCTCCTTTGTAATGTCTGTGCTCCATGTATTGTTTTATGGCATTCCCAGATGTAATTCCTGATTTTGAAGTAAATATGTCACTTTTTTTCCCCACCAGAAGTTACCTACATTCATTCTGGGGCAGTCAAAGTAGAACTAGTGTTAGTTGTAATATTTAATAGCTAGGATGCAACTCTTTCAGTTCTGTCAGTTGCAATACTTCCAAGAAATTCTCCTTCTTATAATTTTCAATCAGTTTGTACCTTTAATGTGGATTCTTTTCCCCCAGTCATCTGGCACTGACACCTGGTCTTGTCAGAACCAGGTGTATTTTTCTTGAACTGATGTACTAATCACATCAGTGTATCTTTTAATATCTGTACATCATTTCATGTATTTGAGAAAATGTCCTATAACTTTGATACAAGCAGTGTACTCTTATGGTTTGTGTGGCTGAATTTGGGCTGTCGATGTTTTAAATAGTTTTCTTATTCTAAACCAGTAGGCTATGTTCACTGGTGTTGGCTCAATTCAGTGTAAATGAGAATAGTATCTTCTCTCTAGGGAGTTGATATCATTTTAAAATTCATCTCCAATATTTCAACAGGCACACAGATAAAATATGTTCTGTTCCTCTGGCTTTTGGGTAAATTGATTTCAGCAAAAGCAGTCATCCATATAGCATTTCTTTCATCCCACCAATAATTCTTAACCAAAGGAGAAAGGTCAGTGGGATGGTGACAAACTTAAGCCAGCAACTCCACTCTTTAAACCTCTGAAGTAATACTAGCTCTTTGTCTTCATTTAGTCAAAATCACTGGTGGGACCCATTTTAAACCTACTTCTTGTATTGCTTTTCAGTAGGAAATTAATACAACTTTACTTTCTTTTTACAAGTTTCAACTTTGATCCCCATGGGGTAGCTCAGCACCGATAATTTTGAATTGTAAAGCAAATGCCTCTCTCTACTTCAGACAAAACACACCTGAGACCACATAATGAAAAGCTCAGTAATCTTTGTGTAACCCACACAGCATAATTGAGTCAGTCACTGAATCAAAGGTCAAACTCATCATATTTTAAATAACAGAAGATGGTATATAAAATTTCAAAATGAGCAAGAGAAAAAGATTTCTTGAAAGCATTTTACTTCACCTTACTGCATCTAAGAATTTACATTAAATTATGAAGGCAACTGGACTAAACCACATTCCCTGACATATTTCAACTTATTCTCTTAGATCTTCCATTATCTCCATGTCTCTCCCTAACAATTAAGTTAATTAAATATGGAAGTATAGGTATACCTCAAACCACTGAGATGAGTCATTTTGACCCAATGAAACAATAGAAAATACTATGAGAACAGCTGTCACCTTATAGTAGGGATCAACTTACAAGGATCATAATAGACTACACAAAAATTTTAATCTTTGTTGAGCGTCTGATGAATGATGTTTAATTTATGTACATATGAATTTCAATGGTTTGACGTGATACCTGTAACCACCTCTTGATGGAGAAATGCAGTATGGTTAAATGAGTATCAAAAGACTGGAATTAGCTATAAACTACATTGCATACTTTGGCTGATGCAGTTTCTGAAACATATAAGACTAAAAGAATGACTGGGGAGAAAAAGGCTGTTTTTTTTATTTTGCAGAGGAATCCAAAGAGACTGATGTCAGTGATTGTTGTTACATGAATGCAAAGTTAGCCTTGGAGAAATACTCAAGTAGAAATGTGAACAGAATAGGACTGTTTGCATTAGTATTATAGTTACAGCAACTGCATAGCTCCCCTTTTGTAGCATCATGCATTTCATGACATGGTACATTATTTGCGAGCTCAACAAATAACTACAGAATTAGTATGCCCTTAGTCTGACACAAAACAGTCCCAAACATATGACAGTGAAATAGCAAATCAACTATGAAGCAAAATGGTAAATGCAAGAAATATTATGCCACAAATTAAACAAACAAATGGTTCAGGCTGTCTGTGTCCAATGACACACATGGAGTGTGTGTCATTGGATGCATTGTGAGAGTAATTTATGTTTTGTCAGTAATCTTTTGAAATATCACATTTTTGTTTAAGTGGTTGTACCTGGTGCTTTTCGATGTCAACTAAAACAATTGAAATATGACAGAGTATGGCTAATGGCAATTAAAAATCGCCATTTTCTAAAATAAATGTTTTTACCTTCTTTTGGATAATTATGAATATGTCTTCATAATTCTGTTAATTTCAACAGATAGAATTTTTATGTAGTCTTCAAATAGCATTACCTGCAAAGGATGCAAGCATGTAATCAGTCTTTTAGTTTGATAGAAAAGTGAAAAAAGAGAGGCTCTTAACATTAATTTATGAATACAAGAAAAATGTAACAGACAACACTTTAGAAGAATTTAGTTGTGTCAACATATTTCCATCCACAAAATAATGTACATGCATATGGGGAATAAAATTACTTATTTGCATCTACCTCACTCTAACTTTTTCTTCTTGTATGCATGAATGTACAAAATCACAAGCTACACACAACAAATGATGATTAAAGTCATCTTTCAGATTGCACTTGACAGGCGGGACCAAACATGCCGAGAAGATTTACAGTTAACGTCAGTCACTATGACACTTGAACACTTGTAGAGAAAAAAAATGACATCTTGAACACTGTGCTTCAATAATAAAACAATATGCCTACCCACCACAAGAAAGGAGAACCCTATTCTTATCTCTGAAAATAATAGTGTTTAATATGATATCATGGTAATTTCTGACTAACTGGTGTGAGAATGTTCTGTAGCCGAACGGAAAGCTTTGCTAACAGGATGTGTTAGCTGTTGATGACTTTGAGCTAATGATAATGGATTAATTTCACAGTGAGTAAAACTGTGAAGAGTAATGTTCCTTGTTTCCAAGTGGAATCGTTGTAAATCATAACTTTAGAGTTGAAATCCAGATGTTTGGATCCACTGTAAAAACAGATGCATCGCCTCTTTTTCTCACCGTCAGTCACTTAGGATTACCAACATTTCTATCAGCTAAATGCCAAAATAATGAAAGAAAAGAGAAAAAAGTCAAACTTCCTCAAGTTCAAAAATTTGCATAAATGTCTTTAGTGTTTGTTCAAATTATGTTTTACTATATATTATTTAGGTCAAGTGGTTTGATATCCTGCTATAAGCTTCTCTGAAATGGTGGCTCACTCCTATCATAACTGGTGTAACTGGGCCATGTTTGTGGGCCACTTTGCTCACGCACATCCCTTCAGCTCTGCCCACAAATCTTCTGAGAGTAGACACTCCAAACCATCAACTTTATTGTTGATCAACCACATTGCAGTTCATTTGACATTATGTTTATAGCTATTGTCCATTTGAAATACCTATTTCTAGCTGAGCTTCACCTTTCCTGGCCGTTGTCTAAAGGTGGTGCTTCAACTTTTCCTTTACAGTCTTTCTACGTGATGCGATCTCTTTTGTCACAGTTCTTCCTGCGGAAAAATATCCTCACACCATAATGCTACTACCTCTGTACTTCAGAGTTGTCATGGTCTGGATAGAAGACCATGCTGAATATGCTGTATTTACATACAGCATATATAAATATGTTTTCAGCCATTGTTCAACTCTCTGAAAATGTGTAAATCTGAAATGGGTTATTACTCTGTTTGACATCAAACAATGACACTATTATCTCTTGTTCGATTGTTCCCAGCGTGCCTTAGACTGTGCTACCTTTATCTAAGAATATCATGTATGAGATCAGATGTGAAAATCTACATCATAATGTCAAGAGGTGTTTGGTCAGCTCAGCAACAAACAAAACAGACATTATTATATTAAAAGGGTCAGTGGCTGTCTCAATATATTCCCAGGTTTCTTTCAGACCGAACTTCAAAAGATTTAGGAAAACAATAAAAGGGAGAAAAGAAGGGAAAAGACATAGATGCTATGGCCTTGTATTTGAGAAATTACAGATACTGAATTCGCTTTCCTGACATAAACACTGATGTGTAATAACAGTAATACACTTTTCTTATATGACTTTTCTGGAGTCATATTTCTAATCTGCTCTAATAAAATCCATACATTTATGGATTTATCTATATCCACTTAATCCCTGCAGCATATTTGCCCAAATTTAGTCCTCAAGAGCTACAATTCTGCAACATTTAGATGCATCCCTGCTAAAACAAACTTTTATATATGGCTGAATTCCCTCCTCAGCAAGCCATCCAACTCTGCCTGGTAACAAGTCATTCATTTGATTTAGGTGTGTTGGAGAAGAGAGAGTAGCTCTCACTTATCTAAATCCTGTGGGTGATAACTGCAAAATATAGAGTTCTGCAATTCATTGGATTTATTTGCACAAGTTGCACTTTAATTTTTATCAAGTGAAGGCTGGCAGTTTTTCATTCAGCAAAGTGCAGTTCATGTAGTTAATAGTCTTTCCACAGAAAAGGAACAATCAGAATGATAGAATATCACAAAATATTTTAACATGACAAAAAGGGAAAAAAATAAATATTGTCATTTTAGGCATGCATATTTTTTTTTTTTTCTTGATAGTAGGAATATTGATACATTTTTACCCCCAACAGGGGCTCAGCCTGAAATGTTTGAAAACTAAATGAAAGACACCAACCTAAATCACATGCAGATTTAGGTTTATGTGATTTAGGTCTTTGCCAGATGTAACCGCTGACTTTTCAATGGAAAGCCATTTCCAAAGCTTTCCATTGAAAATAGTTAGCATGAGTTAAGCTATACTGTAGAGTTTTAAACATGGAAATTAAAGTAGTAGAGGTTTGTCGCATAATCAGTGCGTTGCCGGTTTGAGCCCTGCTCTGTTTGTTTCTGCCATTGTGTCCTTGGACAAGACTCTTCACCCGCCTTGTCTGCTGGTGGTTTATTTATTAGCTTAAGTTACATTATGCTGTCTCTTTAAGGGGTTGTAGACAAATTCAGCAGGAACAGAGATGAAGGTGAAACAAAATCAGAATATGAGAAACTCGTTATACAAAAGGGTCATAGCTTTCTATTCTTTGTCTTTCTCTAGTTGGGTGCCATAGCCAGATGGAGTTGAATATGCTAGTCATGTCTTGTATCCTCTCAATATGAATGACGTTAAAAATAGAAGCGCAGAGATATACGTTTTTCCAGAAATATTTCCACAACTCACTGATATAACAATGCATGTCAATCAATCTCTGTGAAGACTATATGTATGTCAGTGAACTGTCAGACCACTGTGTGCAAGCATCAACTCAGAATCAGGGTAAGCTGAATAAAAGACACTTTTAAGGAAGCCTATACACAGTGTATACACAAAAGGAAAATGATAACTCTCAAAAAATTATTATTTGAATCAAAAAAATTACAACAATCACAGAAAAAGCATGAAACTTGATGAGGATATGTAAAAAATGTACTTAGTCATTGAGTGGAGAATAACTGCCATCAAGCGTGAGTGATGATTAACAATAGTTTTACAATGCTTTTTCAAATTTAACCAAAATTTTGTTGATTTATTTTTTTTAACACAACAGTCCATTTAGGGTCTTGTAATAGCGTTTCAGTTTTATCCAGGTGTAGACCTTGACTAGGCCACCCCAAAAAGTGTTAGTGAGGGTTTGTAAACTTGGTATTGTGCAAGTTAGTGTCCTGCTGTATCACTCAACATGTAGTTTTAGGTTACCACCACCTGATGGCTAAACAGTCACCCTCAACGTCCAGGTCATTCAAAACATCCCCAGAACATCATGCCACCACTAGGCCTGTCACGATACCAAATTTTGCTGAGCGATTAATTGTCTCAAAAATTATTGCGATAAACGATAATATTGTTTGAAGACCTTTTTACACTGATTTAATGAAAATGATGTAATAATGCATGCCAAAGATGAATACACTTTATTTTCAAAAGAATGCTGGAACTGATAAACAAAGCAACCAAAAACAAAAATAAAATGGATTCTCAGTCTCTATCAACAAAAAATGTACTTGGATAAAAACTAAATACCATAA
>CAEGAD010043039.1:0-29098 GCA_903067055.1 Poeciliopsis paucimaculata
CAGTGACATAAGGAGCCTCCAGTGACATAAGGAGCCTCCAGTGACATAAGGAGCCTCCACAGTGACATAAGGAGCCTGCACAGTGACATACGGAGCCTCCACAGTGACATAAGGAGCATCCATTGACATAAGGAGCCTCCACAGTGACATAAGGAGCCTCCAGTGACATAAGGAGCCTCCAGTGACATAAGGAGCCTCCACAGTGACATAAGGAGCCTCCACAGTGACACACGGAGCCTCCACAGTGACACACGGAGCCTCCACAGTGACATAAGGAGCCTCCACAGTGACACACGGAGCCTCCAGAGTCATAAGGAGCCGCCAGACTTACGGGGTTTCCTGTGTTCCCGCCGCCGCCACAGGTTTCTCCGGCTGCTCTGCGTTTAGCCAGCTCACTGGGGGCCAGGCTCCTCCTCTGCCACAAACAGAGACACGAATTAGTCTAAAGCCTAACACACTAAATAACGCAGTAAGAAAAAGCTTTGACCCGTTTACCATTTTTGCTGTTTCCTCTAAGTGAATGCTACATGATCGTCCTGTTCAGCTTAAACACAACGCTTCCACTCACATGTTAATGTAAACCTTTTAAAGCCAAAAACCCTGCAGTTTACGCCAACAGTAACTTTCCTCTAATTTATATCAAAACTTGCGCGAAATGTTGAACACGCAACCAGTACGGTGAGCGAGATGGCTCAAGCTTCTTCAAATGTTTGTTTTACCGCCACCTACGGGTCAGGAGTGAGATAACTTTTAAAGATTTCTGTTATACAAGCATCTATACTTCCTGTTCAAGTATCTTGAGTGACTAGCAGTCAAAGAAAGCGGTTACAGAATGACATGAAAATCATACAACACAATAGGTGATTAATATTGGAAAATAAAATAAGCATAATAAACCGAACAGCTTGAATTATTGTACTTTGTCTAAATTGTTAATTGGATAAATGTCAATAACCAAATGTGACATACTCTTACAAAGGAGAGCAGCATCTTTGGTCCAATCATTTGAACAGAAGTGAATTATTTTTAGGTAACATCGAAGGTTGGGGGTAATTTTCAAAAAATTACATTTGTGCAGGTAATATTTGCTCATATTGATCAGGTTATTAAATATAAATTCCAAATTTGTGTCCAAAGTATAAATACCCAATTTAATATTGTTGTAAGTTGAAGTTGGAATATTTAAATTGTTGGTCAGCAACCAATTATGAAACTCCTCCCAAAATTTAGACCCATAAGTACAAGAAAAGAATAAATGTTGCAACGTTTCTACATCAGATTCTCACAAGGTACAATCATTTGCCGCAATATCAAATTAGTCTAAAGTATTCTTTACATAGATAAATATAATTTAATATTTTAAAAGGAACTTCTTTTGCTTTAGGGGGTCAAGGGAAATGGCCCCCAAAAGCAATTGGGGGTCAATTGCATCTAAAGAAAATTCTTGGAGTATATTTCTTCGTTTCAAGGGAGGAGAGAAAGTCTCTTGGATGATGATTGTTCCTAAAAATTTATTGTTACAATTTTTGTCTGTAAAAATGTGGCCCTGGATAAACAGAGGTTAAAGTCATGGTAGACTGTATAAAATAATGAAGCTTTTATTGTGTTAATCAAAACCTGAGGGAGACCTTAAATTACAGCTTGAACTTCGTTTTTATTGCATTTAAAGTTGTTTTTTTGCTGGAATTCATCAAAGTCCAGAATTTTCCCTCTGTCATCCATGAGATGTTGAACAACCTCATTTAAAGAATTGATAAAACTAAAAATCTCCTTGAGTTATAGCTTCAGTTTAAGATGACAGACATTGTTATCTAAAGCAGAGAGGAAATCAAGGCCTGGCGCTCTCCAACATTTAGGCAATCACACTCTTGATCAAATATTAAATTCCTTATGTAAAATCGTGCTAACATTATTTAGGAATATTTTCTTGATTTTACAGATCTAAATCATTAATTCAAAGTGAATAGGAAATATATCTAACAACGCCACCTCTATTTGGAATATTTTAGACATGACATCTTCTTAAGTTTAAGGGAATCCTTTTCCTCCTTCACTGTAACTACAAAGTTTAAAAAGTACCAGGGACTTTGAGTTTCACAAATGTGTTCTAAAAAGCTTAATATTGTTTTTGTTGCTGTAACTTCTTAAATGTGTGGACTCTAGATATAATGCTGTAGACAAAGATAAATTCTTGTTAACTGTTTCTGACACTACTGCTGGTAAAGCTTGTTTTTCATGCTCTTGTTTCAACAAGATATTGTTTCTTTACTTTCAGTTTTTTTCTAGTGGAAAAATGTGGCCCTAATACACGACTGAAAGGTTTGAACATTTCATCAGAAAGTTTTGATAAATAACTAAATGTGATGTGTCTCCTTTAACTGGTCACAGTTAAAGGAGAAGTTGGGGTAATTGAATTTGGGATTATATCACAAGGAAATTCTGGGAAGAATATAACAATTTTATAATTCATAATATTGAGACAAAACTTTCACCAAGACCCATGTTAGCATAGAATTTTTTTTGGCTTTTATGAAAATACAAACAAAAAATGGTAATTAATCTAATTATGTCATCTTCAAAAATGTACATTTTCATTATTCACCTTTTATTCCAGTTTTTAAGGAAATCAAACTGCATTTCTCTGCATTTATTATTGTTATTTGTAAGAGGATAAACAAGAAGATTTAATCATGTCTGAATTGATCATAATATCCACTTTTTAGTTTTGTTTTGAACTGTAGAAGCTTATCCCCTTAGCAAACATTGTTACACATTCTGTATTCTATCTCTTGTCCTAACTTTGTATTAAACAACAAATATTTTAATAAAAAACAAAGAAAATTAATTCTACTGCATGATTGTTCAATGTTTTCTAGTGAAAAATATACTTTTTTTAGTGCTCGCTTAAGTTTCCATCCATCTCCTTCAAAATGATGGCAGCATGTTAAACTACATAAAACCATTATTTATGACTTTACAGAAATAAAGTTTGCAATGTCTGCATTGATCAGTTTTGTTAATTTGTGCAACTTCTGGTACATGAGTGTTCTCATTTAAAACTGGAATTAAAGACCAAATAGTCATTTGATCTTTGTTTTACAATACAAAATGTGAAATTCAAAACTGAGTTGGTTTAAAATTTTGTTGCCAAAATAGAATGAAGAAAAGGTTGGGGGGTTTTTTTCCATTTTTGAGTGGAAGAGTGTGTTTGGTTGCCTGCCATTCAGCATGGTCCCTGGACAGGTAACATGTGCTAAAGCATAAATATCTCCTGAACCCCCCCACCCACCCACACACACACACACACACAGATTGTATTATTCTCTCTGCATTTCTCAGTAAAATTAATTAAGATCAAGTTAATTAAGACTGACTTAAACTTAAGCTATTAGCCTTAATCGATAATGAACTGTGTCAATATCTATGTACCCACCATTGTAATCTTGTTGCCATGTCACTATATCGTATAAAGCTGACTCTGAATGTAACAGTTTACCTTTCCTACCTGAGACTTGTCGTTGCTTGAGTATGTACAGTGTTTTTGGAAAGTACAGGGCATGCCATTAGTTTCCATACATAGAAAAAAATAAACATTTTTTATTGGACAACCGTTTTTGGGTGGGACTCTGCATGTCTTGGTCTACTTCCTGGTTGATCTGCAACATTTCCAGTTTTCTGAAACTTGCAAATAAGTTTTGCCATCATGTATGATGCTCGTTCCGTGATTTCTGTTAAAGTTTCCTGCAACCATAAGACCATTGTCCGATCCAGCAATCAGTTTCATTTCAGTTCTTTGTTCTTTTGTCAACCGCATTTTCTTGGGTACCTGAAATATACAGTTTACATTCTCCTATGTATGGAAACGTATGGCCCACCCTGTATTCAGACCCCTTTATATTTTTCACTCTTTCATTGCAGCCATTTGCTACATCAAAAGTGTTCATATTATTTCTCAGCATCCCATTTTGACAGAAAAAATCCCCAAAATTTAGATTTTTTTTTACAAATGTATTAGAAAAGAAAAACTGACATATCACACAGTCATAAGGAGTCAGACCCTTTGCTCAGTATTTAGTAGAAGCACCCTTTGAGCTAGTACAGCCATGAGTCTTCTTGGTAATGATGCCACAAGCTTTTCACATCTGGATTTGGGGATCTTCTGCCATTCTTCCTTGCAGTTCCTCTCCAGCTTCTTCTGGTTGGATGGTCAACATTGGTGGAGCCGTTTTAGGTCTCTCCAGAGATGTTTCATTGGATTTAGGTCAGGGCTCTGGCTAGGCCAGTCAAAAATGGTCTCAGAGTTGTTCTGAAGCCACTCCTTTGTTATTTTAGCTGTAGCTTTGGGTCACTGTCTTGTTGGAAGGTGAACCTTTGGCCACCTTCCAAAGAAGAAAACGTCTTCCGTATGACTGAGTCATACGGAAGAAGTTTTCTTTCAGGATATCTCTGTACTTGGTCGTATTAATCTTTCCTGTCTCTGCAGCTGAAAAGCATCCCATAGCATGATGCTGCCACTACCATGTTTCGCTGTTGGGATTCTATTAGGCAGGTGATGAGCTGCATGCGGCACATACCCGCTTCAACGCGCGGTGCTGTGCGCTCGGTTCACCGACTCAACCAGCCTTGAGGCTCAGTTGAAATTGATAAAGTGTCAAAATGATCCGATCCCTCTCCGCGATTCTGAACTACTTTGAAAAGGTAATAGTCTGAACATTCATAAAATTCATGGCTAGATACAAGTTAAAATCCAAAACAACACAGAAAACATGATAAATCCAGTTTTTCTTTTCCAGTCTTTCTGCGTAAATATACGGAGTGAAAATAAATAAGACATCATTTATTCATCATTAGTGACCAGCAGCCTGATGTTTCTGTTGTTCTCTTGGTTTGTTGTACTTCATGTCAGATGGATTTCAGAATCACATAGTCGCTCTCCTTGGTGGTGAAACTTGTAAGCTCCGCGGTTGTGGGCATGTCTATGTGGTAAAGTTAAATTATCATGAGCTTTATGATTTGGGTATAAAGGGCCCGGTCATTAGCCCCGCCTCCTGGCCCAACACTGATTTGTTCTGCTAGTGCTCTACTGCATCTCTGGAGCTCAGCCACAGTGATCTTTGCCTCTCTCACTAAGGCTCCTTAGCTGCACAGGCAGATCTAGGAAGAGTTCTGTTCATCCCAAGTTTCTTCCATTTAAGGATAATGGAGGCTCTTAAGAATCTTAGAAACAAGGCATAGAATTGTGCTTTGCACAGAGCTCACTGGACAGTTCCTTCCACCTCAGGATTCTCATTTGCTCTGACCTGCACTGAGCAAATGTGAGGTCTTAAATGTGCCTTTCCTAATCAAGTCCAATCAGTTTAATTAAACACAGCTGGACTCCTAAGAAGGAGCAGAATCTCAAGGAGGATCAGGATCGAGGAGTGTGTGAAATGTCAGATTTTCTTTTTTGATAAATTTGAAAATTCTTTCACATTTTTATTTTTATCAATCAAAATGGAGTTAGTGTACATCTATGAGACATAATATAAACTTTTTGATTTTAGCAAATTGCTGCAAAAAAACAAAGTGAAAAATTTTAATGGATTTGAATATTTTCCATATCCACTGCATGCCTCAATTATTCTATTAATGAATAATTAATAGAATTAATGGAACCAGCATCTTCCTGAATTAAACAAATATATATTTTTCTGGAAGACTTAAAAAGATTACAAATTTAGACTTGTTGAAATAGTCTGAGGTGCTTTCTTTTGTTCATCCAAGATTATTATTTTAACAATTAAGCTAAGTGATGTGATGTCTCGACAACCACATTGCACAAATGAACATTTTGAAAAAAAAAAAGGTTCCTTATTACAATTTGATCAAGTCTGGCTGGAAATTTGTTTCTGTCTAATGTCTTTTGCAATATTTATTATTATACTTGTCTGTAATTTAGGTCATAAAGTAAATCTTAAAATGCAGATTAAGTCAAGTTCTGTAGCTCACAAACGTAGTTATTTTAAACACTTTAATTAAAGCGTATACATGCAAATATTTGAGCTGGAAGATGTTCCAATTACTGCTGAAAATAAGGAAGGCAATACTGAGGTATTTCCATATTTTCCACAGTGTGTGTTCAGCCTGAAACATTCCTAATCATGGATCATGGAGTGTTCTTTAGTTTTGACATAAAGAACCCTCCATGGAACAAAGAGAACTGAATGAATGAAATGAGAGTACATTTCTTTAATTAAACAAATGTTACAAAATGTCTGCATAACAATATGAAAAGTAACTGCTCTCCCTGCTGGCTCAATAAGATTTTACAATAGACTACGTGACATTTACATTACACAGACGTCTGTGAAAAAATACACTAAACGTTATACAAACAGGACAGTAAAATAGAATACAAGATCAGTGTACAACTTAGTCTAAAGAGAAAATGAAATGATCCCTACATGACCAATGACCAGCTAGAAAACCTGCTTGATAATGATAATGTCTGACGGCCATCTTGTTCTACCAAAGCAATGGGACCAAATAGTTGGGTGGAGCTGGACACAAACAAGCCAGCAAAACTTTTAGAAATGTACAACAAATGCCATTGTTTTTTGTATAAACTAACAGTAGCACCTTGATGTTCAAATGCCTCACAAACTGGACTCAGCAGTCCAATGCACAGAGTAAGAGAGTAGGACAGGCAGGCAATATAAAGACATTAGAAGCAGCAGAGACTTATTTAACTGCAGAAGTCAAGTAATTGAAAAAACTCAACAGGATTACTGTTTATGAAGCAGATGCTAGTTTCTCAGCGCACCATAATAAGCAATAAAGAGTTATGCAGTTCACCCAAGGAGGGAATGTAGTTAATAAAACGGGATCAAATGGCTGTGCTATCGTTAAAGGGTTTAACCTGTTACTCCACAGCATCCAACGCAACACCTGTTCTGCACTGTACATGCCTAAAGAAATGATTGTTGCAACACTTACATGGAACCTAAAAACTTGAATCAAAACCCAAGAAAAATATCCCAGAGATTTAAAAAAGTCTTTTTTCATTGCCGGTTCAATTTTTTGTACTTAATTTATCCAGAAGATTCCCTATATGTTTCTTAATTCTGAAATATGTTGATAGATTTTAAAATGGAATATATACCATGAAAATATTTCTATTGCAAGACTGAATATGTGAGAGCGTTAAGATTAAGACAACTCATAAATATTTCAAATGGAAGTTTCCAAACCATTTGGAACAAATAAAAAATGTTTTAAGCTCCTGATTTGCAGTAAGTGTAAAACCAGCTTTCTCCGTAACTGTTTTAATGCGGTTGTCTTCGTTCTGTTTTCAAAGGATAATGTGCAATAGGTCAGAGGTTTTCAAGCCTCCTCCTGCATGGTGCTTTCTTGCATGCATGAATAAATGCCCGATTAACAAACTGGACAGTAGCTGAAGAGGAAATGCAATCATTTGATTCAAGTGGGTTGGAGTAAATACTCATGTAAAATATTGAGGACAGTGGGTCATGAGGACCAGGACTGAAAATCAGAGAACTGGCAGAAAGTCTTTGAAAGGAAGTTTTTAGTTTGTTTTTTATGATACAGATTTCCCCAATCCTGTAGAACCTTCAATAGACGGGCAGTCTGGTGTAATGAAGGCATTAATGGATAATGACCTCGTCATCTGGAGGCAAAGACAGACAAGTCCACTAAGCTCCATCCATCAAGCAGAGACTAGTAAACAGAGAATGAGCATCATCTGTATAATTGATAAATGCCATATTAGTTTTGAAATCTTTTAAAATCTATGAAATAAAAAAGTTTTATATTGCTTCCAGTTTACATGTCCAACTGTCCATGGGCAAAACACTGATGTCAGGAGTGTCTACTGATCTGTGGGTGTTGCTGTGAAACAACTTTGAGTGGCTAATATGGGATTCTGGTCTGTTTTTTGTGAAAAGCAGTAACTCCAGAAGTTTCTGGTAAATATCCAATGATTTCTCCAAAGATCTGAACCTCACTGATTGTCACACACTGTACATGAATAAAGAAGGTTTGCTTAGAATGACAGGATTTCAGTCTAACCTTATTTCAAGGTTTAACAATTTTAGCAGTTACACATCATGTTCACAAGTCAGTGGACAGAAATAACTTTTTAAATTAGGAACAAGTTGATCTTGGATGGAAAATGCTCAGTTGGGGCCAGTTTAATGAAGCTTTGTTTTTTAAGACTATCAGCACAACCACTGACTTTACATTCCAGCACTAACCCAGTTTTCAAACATCTTACTTTACTCAGTGCTATTTGTTATGTATTCTTGAAGCAATGCTAGAGCTTGTGGCCCATTAACATTATTGTAAGGAATCCTCTGCAAAAATGCCATCAGAAAAAAACTGTTTTTGACCTCACAGTCCAGCAAAGAGAACAAAGCGTTGAAACAAGCAGCAGTCCATGCAGATCCTGAAGAAGCCAGCTGCTGCTACAATGCCTGAAATTAGCTGCAAAGTTAAGGTGCATTAAAACACTTCGGTCCAACGGTGCTGCTGGTGTGTAAGATGGGCTTGACCAGGTGTGAGAGTCTACTCCATGATGGCTCTGTAAATCACAGGCTCAATATAGTCGCCCCTGTACCGGGAGTTGATCACTCTTTGTCTCTTGGATTCCTGGATAATCTCATTGTCTTCAAAAATGCCATCGAACCTCATATCTGATGCCTTAGACTGCCGAGAGAATAATAAGTGTTACTTGGACTATTTAATAACAGCATTGTGCAATGTTATGCTACAACATTGGTTTGTTAAATAAAGGTTAATTTGAACTAACCAGTCTGGATTTGACTCTCTTGGGAAGTTCTTCGTCCAGAGTGTAGACATCATCTCTCTTGGCTGTTAGCTGTGAGCCATCTTCAAATTCTACCTGTGGTTTGGAACAGCAGCACATATTAACACATATTCTTTCACAATTGTGATTTTTTGATTTCATTTTATCTGATAAATTATCAAAAACCGCAAATAATGAATTAGTTAATCAACCAAAATCTCATGGTTTTGAGATTTTGATTTAATAATAATAAAAGATGAATTTTTTTTTTTTTTTATTCTTTTTTTTTTTTTTACCACAAAACACTCCAAATGAATAATTTCAGCATCCACTGGACCTTAATTATAATGCTATAATAAGTTCATGTCTATGTGTCATTTGGCAATTATTCATCCAAGTTGGGAAAAAAAGGTCAAAAAGTTTATCGGGGTTCCTCAAGGCTTAGTTTTCAAACTACATTTGTTAAATATCAGTATACTCTATCAATATCATATTACTTTGGATCCCTGTTTGGAAAAGGATAGATTTTAAAATCTTATTGGTCTTTTAGCCACTGAATGGTATCAAATCTTAATAATTTCAGAGAAATGTGTTAGATTTAAACCACGTAGATTTCTCAGGTGATCAGTTGTGTTTACTCAGTGTTCCAAAAAATAAGTCTAAATCTAAAAACAAAAGTAGTAATTGCTTTCTGTCTACATTATATATGGAATTGTCTCCCTAAATAGATAATAAATTATGCAGTTTTTACTAATAAGATTAAAGTCAAATATTATTTTGACACAAATTGCACAAAGAAACAGAAAAATACTTACCAAGTACATCTGAATAATATGAGCTGCCACAAACTTGGCCCCATAGACCAGCCCATCTGTCCAGCGCACCTGGACCTCTTCACCCTGCGGTGGGGGGCCAAGCTGAGCGCAGTCTTGATTCTGAGCAAAGAAACACACACAAACTCATCAGTCACCTTTAACACTTTCAAGTGAGCTATACAGCATACCTTTAGCCTAAAGCTACAATTAGGCAAATCCAAAAAACTGTTTTGTCTAGTTTCTAAATCTCAAGACAATCTTATTTTAATTCAGGTAAAATGTACAATGTCCTTTACATCTCTGCTTACTACGCTAGATCTTTTTAATGCAAAGACAAATAAAACATACCACAATGTCCTCCGGGAACAGGTTATCACTGAAGGAGCCGTCATCAAAGTTGACTTCATAAAACGTCTCTTTTGAGAGCTGAACTACATCACACTGATAGTAACGGCCATTCTTGTGCTTACAGATGACTTTCTGACCCACAGTAAGCTCATGCATTGCTGCCTTATTGCGCTGCAGCAGAAAAAGCCACAAGTAGCATTATTAATGCATACATCATACTGAGTAAGGTCCATTCTAAACTATAAAAAAGAAAAAAACTAAACCCATGTTGAAGAGAGAAAAGGTCCTGTGCAACGGTTTACCTCAATCTGAGCAGGACCTTTGTGGCGACAGCAGGTCACGTGGACCACAAAGGGCCAATCATCTGGCTGCATGAGTACCCCAGCAGCCTGGGCACAGGTAGGGTGGTATGCAGTGGGACAGCGGCCATGAGAGCACTGCACACAGCAGCCAGATGCCTTTTTCACACGTTTCTTGCAATAGTAACATTTCTGTGAAATGAAAAAACAGCAAGCTGGGCTCAGCAAGCCATTAAAAATAGTTAAAGAACAGAAAATATCCTGTCTTGTTCCCATTGTCAAATGTTTGTATTTATTGAGTCACAGAGCTGAAAACATGTCTGAATGACAAATCCTCACTACTAACGCTCACTGTTTTTTCACACAAGTTAGCTTGTTAAATACACAAGGTTGTATTCTGGCTTTAATACAAAGTTGCTCCTTTTACTTAACACTTGCAGCTCGTGGTGACACTATGTGAACTCACCAGTTTAAATCTCTGTAGAGGGATTCCACTCAGATCCACAGGACTTCTTTCAGCAATGTTGACAAAGCGCGCTTCCATTACTGCCACAGCACACAACACATGTACCCACCTACAAAACACAAAACACTTTGTGATGTTATTTATTCCAACTGGTGCATTAACCAACATACTTAAAAGAGCAGTATTATGTATTTTCCAGGCACAAAGCGGTGGCATTGTGTAATAAAATGGTACTATGTTACCTTCAGTTGTTATAAAATTAAATTGGGCCTCTGTCTCTTCAAGAAGCTCCTACTTTTTCCGACACACTGTCTCAGCATGTAATCCATGCTGTTCACAACAATTCTTAGAGGAGTTAGACTGCCAAGTAGTTCCTGTGATCAGCAGACCCACAATTCCACAAAGTGTTTGCTAATTGCTGCTGTCGCTAGTCTGGAGGAACTGAGTGGGGGAGTCGTTGGGAGGGGTGCTCTGTGAGTGAGAAGTTTGGCTGGACAATGCAGGTCCAAGGAGGAGCTTTGTGGAAAAAGGAGGTGCTTTGTGGTAGCAAGTGTTTAGGCACCCCTGAATGGCTGCCAGGAGAGATTCAAGAGTCTCTCAAAAATGCCAGAAAGAATCAAAGCAACATTCCAGGTATTTTTTCTGATGAGTGTAAAACATTGCAACATAATAGAAAACTTCAAAAAAGTAAATTTTACATACTACCCTGTTTCTAAAGCTCACCAGTGGCTATGTCAGGTGAACACAATGTGTCCACAATGTGGACTTTTCTATGTTCTATGATGTTCACATCATGAACTCCTGTCTGAGTTCAGGCTCCAACTGGTCATCAAACTTCACATCCAAGAGAAGCAAAGTGGTTTTGTCCTGGTTGTGGAACCAGTACTTTGTATTCCAAACTCACTGTAGCTTTAGGTGCTAAAAATCTATTTATTTTGCCTCTGGCATAGATTAGGTGAAGTTAGCTAAATGTTTGCATTTACATTTTTTGGTTTATTTCCCCCTCATGTTGGTTCTCCCCCAAAAGAATCCTGGCGCCCTCTAGGGGAAGCATGCCCCACACTTTGAAAAGCCTGGAACTTACTTATCATTGGTGGTTTTATGTAGGGCTCCACCTCTTAGCAAACACAGACAGCAACTCTGCAAAAAGAAGAAGTCTCATAAAAGGGTCCAGTCAAAAAAAAGTCACTTTTGGTTGGAAGCAGTAAGATGATTCTTTCTCTGCTGGCATTACACGATCTGGAGATGAAAACTTTGAGACAATATTTACTCAGAAAAATTTTCACATGGCACAGATAAGGTCTACTAATATATAATCTTGACAATCTTGGTGTGAGATCAAACAATCTAAATTTCTTCTGCATTTAAAAGAAATTTGAAAACCATTATGATGAATAAATGTGGCATTTTTTGTGTTGTGTATCTTTTGTTTATTTTTTGTTGAAATATGCTGATTGTAGTCTTCTGTGCTGACTAACTAATTTTCTTTTAATGTGAGTAGGGTCAGATATTACAAGTTTGTATTTTTCTCATCCTTTTCATTGATGACTTCTTTTAGGGGTTACATGAACTGTTCATTATTATTAATGAGTGAATAAAATAAAAACCAAAATAAAATAAAATTATGTCACTCAAAAACTACAACTTTTTATTCAGACTGTACATATACAGTGCTTCATTTTATAGATTTCTTCAAAACCATGACACACAGATAGTTAAGATAAAACAAAATTAGATGTAAGATAAAAAAATTCAAGGATGAGTTCCTTAATAAGGGGAAAAAGTCATCAAATCAATTTGACTGTCAAAAAGCAATTGCTTTCAGCCCCTTCATGTTGTCAGACAGATTCTATATACTGTAATGAAAAAAAAAATCATTAAAAACAGATTTTTGTGTGCATCTTTTGGCTGATGTTAAAATTTGTTGGGTGACCTAAAATGTGACAAAAGGCAAAAATGGAAAGATATTTTAAGGGAATTGATACTTTCTCATAGCACTAAAAAACAAAAGAATCTAAAAGGCATTCCCATGCTGAATTTATGTGATATAAAACCTCTCACAAATTTGCTCTCAGGAAAAACCAACTGTAATTCATTTTAATACCAACCTCATTCATAGCATTGGCCTTACATCGTGCACATTTCCACTCGCTGCTCACACTGACTGGGTTCACACCGTAGCAGCCTAAATGATGGACACACAAACACACAGGAAAGTAGGGATTATACAGCACAAATAGCTGAATCATTTAAGAGTTTAGAGCATATGGCTCTATAAAACAAAGTTCTGCTGTGTAGATGTGCTGGTGTACTGACTGGTGTGAACCCAAACACTGCACTGTGAGCAGCTGATGAGGAGGCTGGTTCCATCTTCCTCTAAAAAATGTGCAACGGGTTGTTCTTCACTCTCTGCGTCTTCTTCTGTGGTGATGGTAAAACACATTTCTGGGATAAGAGGCTTGGTCTGCATCCTCCCACCTGCACCAGCAACATGACTGTCCATGCTGCTGGCACACTCTGCCTGTGGGAAGACACAGGAAGGAAAGAAAGACAGAAGTTTTTCTTTCCAACTTCTGGCTGCTTCAATTGGAGAAAAGTTTTCCAGTTTCAAAACTTTGGCTGAAGTGGCGCTTGTAATTCTAGCCGTCAGTGCAGTAGCAGAGTGCGGCTTCATCCTCCAGATCAAAACCATGACACATTTGATTCTCTACTCAGTTTGTTATATAATAACAAGCTGATTTATTTGAAATGAATGCATTTCATTCAAATGAAATACAATTGAATGACATTATTATAATTTAAAAAATGGATGAAAATAGATTGGAATTTTTTTTGACCACATCTGGCAAAATGAAGAACAATGAAAAAGTCTAGTGCTGTGATACCTGCCTGCTAAGCTGCCAGGTAAGCTACCATTTTTTTTAAGCAGCTGTGTTACAGGGACTTTTCTGAAAACAGAAACGCATTTAGGATATGCTACTGGTAATATGATATGTTACTGGTATACATTACTTTAAAAGTAAAAAAAAAAAAAGAAAAAAAAAAAAGGCCTATATATGCAGGTTGCACTTGTGCAGTAGGGCAGATTACATTCAGGTACACTCGATAGTCTGGAAATTACAATATTTCATATCCCCAGAATGAAAACATTTCAAAAGAAATGTCTCAATGCAGTTGCCATGCTGAGAGCATTCAGAAAAATAAAGTCTGTCATTCTTAATTTGGTATGGAGAGAAAAAGAAATGCTTCATGTCAGAGTCAGAAAACTGCTCAGGTATTGTGTTCCCTCTGATTGAGAGGAATACCTGTTGATGTGTTTGGAAGAGCATACAGATGGAGCAGTATGGAGGCTTGGAGCCCGTGCGCTGGTTGTACTCCCTTTCTTTCTTCAGATTGGGAGGGCTACTCTGCCACAAATGGGTCAGAGGTTTGGCCCAGTTGTCCCCTTCGAAAGTACCTGCCTCCACTGGAGGAAGCTCCTCTAAGGCATCTGGCAGAAAAAACAAATGCATTCATTAAGTTTCAATATACATGTGGACAAGAAAGATTAAAGGAAAACTTCATGTCAGGACAGACCTTTTTCACTGCTGTTATATTTAATGTGTGGGGGGCGTGGCAGCTGATCTGGATTACTTTCCAGCTCTGCATTAGGAGGCAACACTTCTGCCACTTGCTGGAGATACAGAGAACACCAGCAGAATCAGAACCAAAAGTCACAAGTTCTGCTAAAAGGTAAACAGTATCAGCATGTATTACTACAGAAGATCACAGAAAAGAAATGATTAAAACTGTCCATAATAATAATCATCAGATTTAGGGGGTATGAATTTTGCACATCTTAAAAAACATGTTAACTTGTGTTATAATTTTTTAAATTATAACAGGCTAAAATACTTGAATTATCTGGATTGGGGTAGAATCACAGATGCCAACACTATTCCATTCTCTACTCACATGTTTGGTGTCTTCTTTCTTATTACTGCGTATGGCCTGTTCTTCCTCCTGCACCAGGATTTCTTCTCCATAGTCTCCTTTGGCATAGCTATGAACATGCAGGACGTCAGCAGGGCTGAATGTTCTCTGAAACAGCTTGTGCACAGGGATGTTACTGGTTTCCAACCGAGGCTCCACACCGCCCTCTGCATTTCCTTCTAATGGCAGAAGAGGACTCATGTCTGCAGCCCGTCCACCATTCTTGCCCTTTCTTACAGAATTTTGTTTGCTTGAAGTTTTCTTGTTGGCTTTAGAACTGCATTTAGGTGGTGGTTTCATTTGCTTCTCCAACTGACGTTCTGACTTGGGTTGTGCTGTGTTGAAAAGGAAACACTTTATTACAGCTCTGTACACAGATGTAGTTAACTGATTTCCAAATTATAAGCTAATGATAAAGATGCAGCTCAGAATACACATACATGACATATTTTGATTCATTGTCTCTAGAAATAACTTCAACATCAGGGACACAAAAATTTTTTAAATGCTCCGCCTTCACTGGGATTTTATGTGGCAGCTCAGCATATAGTAAATAGTAAATGACCTGTACTTGTATCACATTTTATCAAGTCTAGAGGAACCCAAAGTGCTTTACACTACGTTGAGACATTCATACACACTCACACACTAATGGGGTACCCCAAGGTTCAATCCTAGGATCCCTCTTATTCAATATTTATTTGCTCCCACTAGCTCAGGTTATAACAGAAAATAATATTAGCTATCATAATGATGATACTCAGCTCTACATTACGATGTCACCAGGTGACTCTGAGCCCATCCAATCACTGAATAAATGCTTAGAACAGATAAATGTGTGGATGTGTCAAAACTTTCTCCAGCTGAACAGAAACAAAACTGAAGTTATTATTTTTGGACCTAAAGAGGAACGTTCTAGAGTCAATGCACAGCTTCAGTTATTACAACTAAAAACTAGCAATCATGCCCAAAACCTGGGAGTAGTGATGGACTCTGACCTTAACTGGGAGTAGTGATGGACACTGACCTTAACCTTCAGAGCCACATAAAGACAGTTACAAAGTCGGCCTTCTATCACCTGAAGAACATTTCTAGGATTAGAGGATTAATGTCTCAGCCAGATCTAGAGAAACTCATCCAGGCGTTTATCTTTAGTCGCATTGATTACTGNTTAAAGTCCCTCCACTGGCTCCCTGTAGCTCAAAGAATAGACTTTAAAATACTGTTGTTAGTTTACAAATCACTGAACAGTTTAGCACCACAATATATAAAAGATCTGCTGTTGTTATATCAACCTTCCAGACCCCTCAGGTCTTCTGGTTCTGCTCTGCTCTGCATCCCCAGAACCAGAATCAAACGAGGAGAAGCAGCTTTCAGCATCTATGCACCAAAAATTTGGAACAAACTTCCAGAAAACCGTAAAACATCTGAAACACTGAGTTCCTTTAAATCACAACTAAAAACCCACCTGTTTAGAGTTGGATTTGAAACTTAAGTCCTTGCGCAAAATTTTGTGTAAAGGTGTACGGAGCCTGGTGCTGCAAGGTTTGAAACCTTGTCCTGTTGTGGGCAGCGGGGCCCGGCTAATACCCGTGGTAAAACGGACGGCGGAGTCCGGCGAAAACAGGCACTTAAATTCCGTTATAAAAGGTTTGAGACCTTGTCCTGTTGTGGGCAACGGGGCCCGACTAATACCCGTGGTGAAACGGACGGCGGAGTCCGGCGAAAACAGGCGCTTAAATTCCGTGACCTAATGGGGAAAGGGATAAGTACAAATTAGCCAATAGATAGATAGTTATCTATCTGGTGCTGCAGGGTGCTGCAGGGTAAATTCGGCGTTGAGAATTTACCCTCAACGCCGGGTAAAAGATTACGTGACAATTGTACCAAGACAATATGGATCACATTCTTATCATATTTTTTTGAGATACCAACTCATTTAGGGCATTAGTGTGCTCACTATGATCCATTTTGCTCTGCTTTGAACCAGAGAAATCCACTTCCTGACCTCCATTTGAATTTTGCACATAATCAAGGTCACATGTCTGAAACCCACCAATTGCCATGTACTTATACTATTGTAGCGACTGCAAAAATATGGATCTTTCCATTTTACTTTTCTTTTAATATCAGTTGTGGCCCCCAATAGGTCTTTGTTTGAACTTTGATTGGAGACCAATATTGCAACATTTGATACACTTTCAGCTGAAACTGTTCTCTTTCACAATGCACCGTATCAAATCATCCAAACAATTTGAAAAATCTGGTCACCTTGATTGTCGTGGCACTGCACCAAGAACTACTGAAGTAAACAATATGAAAACTTCGTAAAATGATACAAGCACAACTTCTTTCTTCACAAATGTAAAAAAAAATTGGTGTAGCTTCAGAGGTTAGCAGTAGTGGGCTTTCTCCTTTATTTTTGTCAAAAGACAACAGCAATGTTTCCCTCTCGTGATAGACTCTTATATTTATTTAGGCTGTGTTTACCCAGAATGCCCTGCACTACAGTTTGCTTCCTGATTTTGGAGTCGTCTCTGGTCTGCTTGTGCCTGCACCAGAGGTCATTCATCCTAACCGAGACCTAGGTTTTTAGGCAGGCCAGGGTCCATTTTTTGGTTTGAATCAGAGTTCAACTGCACATTCACACCTCCCCAAATGAACAGGACTTTCCAGACAAATAACCAAGAGTTTGATTACAGTGTACTAAACAGGGCTAGTGTGAATGCACCCTTAAAAAATTTTGTTAAGTCTGATTGTTTAATAATTGGACAAATAGCAGTTTGTCCAAGCAAACTGCTATTAGCTACACATCTTGATATTTGCCTTCACCTTTAAATCTCATGCACTTACATCATCAAGCCACAGTTGAACAAAAAGTGGCTAGACAGGTCTGCAGGTAAGAAAGATTTATAACTGTATCCTGAGCTGCTTTCTGGGCAGGCATGTTGAATTTTCTAAATCTAACTTCCACTTGGGCCTGTTGCGATAGACTTTAAATCAATTAATCGCATGACAAATGAAAATGATCAACCTCATTTTAATTTATCGGCTTTATAGTTTCTTCCTGCCTTTTTCTCTTTCTATTATTGACACTGGATGAAAAAAGGCTCACCTCCAGTGCTCTCCACTGACCTCTCCATTCCTCACATCCTTAGCGTTCATCTTCTCTATCTCTAGTACAAACTTCATGATCTGTACTATTTTGGTTGAATGTAGTTTTTATTTCCACTTTGGTTTTATGTTGTTTAGGTTTTATGCAAGTGCACTTTTTTGTTAACAGAGACTAAAAGTCAATTTTATTTTTGTTTATTTTGTTTACCAGTTCCAGTGTCAAATGTACTTTTCAAAATAAAGTGTATTTATTTTTGGTAGGATGTGTAATGGTAATTATTATGTCATTACCATTACATCAGTTTAAATTTGGTCTTCAAACAATATTAGCGTTAATTGCAATACTTTTTGACACAATTCATTGCTCAGCAAAATTTTCTTAGAGAAAGGCCGACTTCCACTTGCCTTAAAGAGGCATTACAATCGACTTTTAGTAGATTTATGTCATGTTATAATGTTATTCCCCCATCAAAAACATACCTGGAGTGTTTCATGCACGTATGAGAAATCCCTTAATCTCCCATGCCAACCGTTTGGGTTTGTAAAACGATTGGTGGGACTGAGCGCCACCTTTGAGACAAAGCTCCTCCTCGAAGCTGCAGTTTCCAAGTTTCTGAGCTTCCATCTCACAAAGCAGCCCCCAACTGCCCCACTCAACTCCTTCAGACTAGCCAACTGCAATTAGCAAACATCTGGTGGAATTGTGCATCTCCTGAGCTCATTATACAAGATACTTCTCAGTGCAACACTGTTAAAACATTGCTAAAGGGTTGATAGAGGAGCAATGCTGTGATAACTTCCTGAAGATGGATGACAGGTCTTTTTTTTTTTTAAAGAGACAGACATCCATTTTGAAGACTTGTGTTAAATTATGAAGTCAATTTTTTATACGTCATATTTTATAACAGCAGCATTAGGGTTATTTTATACAGCATTTATGACTACCGAAAGTAACATATTGCTGGATTGTGCTAAAAAATAGCAAAACCTACCAACAACAAAGACCCAATAGTGGCCCTAATAATGCCACTATTGGTCCATATTTTTGTGGTACTCTTCCCCAGAATTATAGCTTTGCAAATATTTAGTTCATTTGCACCATGTCAGCAAAATATTGCTTTATCTAAAAGATGTAAAATTAGCATATGTCAAGAAAATCCTACAAGGTCAAATCTGTATTTGCAGTTCTCTAGGAATAATAGCAGATATGAATAACTTAGACTTATGCATTCAGGCTTCTACAGCATTTCTCCAAATTTGCTTAAGATAGAGGGGGAGGAGGGTTGTTTGTTTTGTTTTTTCAGTGGAGCCCTGCCATCACAAGTCACAAATAGGTGGAGTATGGTAAAATCTGTCAGTTTCATTAGTACACATATGAGTGGGGTAAACAATTGTCTAAATGCAGATTCATAAAAGGAAGGTCTGATATAAAATGATCAGTTATTGACGGTTAAAAATCTGAATTTTCACATAGACCAGGAAATATCTTTGTTCATATCGCGGGGCATGGTAGACGCTTGATGGAAGCAAGCGTCTTCCAAAACATTGCCGTGTTTTTTTATCCAGCTTTCCGTAACTACCGAGCCTTTGTAGCAAAGCTACTTGTTCCTCTGGATGTCATAGCCACAAAAAAAAAAGCTTAAGCTTTTTCTAACTGTGTTCATGATTTAGAAAAGAACATAAGTTCTTCAAGTTCTGGAAAAATGGATCTCGTTTTTCCAAATAAAGACAGTTACGAATGTTACCTCATTGTCCTTTCTCTCTGCCATGTTTGGTAGTACATGTAGACATCAATGATGTCCCCAAATCCAGTTAAGATCAATTAGTCCAAACACTGCGTCTTAGTGTCAGACCTCACTCACAAGTGGCATCGTGTCCTCGAACATGACTTCCGGCTGTGGGTTTCAAAATAAAACGACGTGGTCATTAAAGGTAGTCAATGCCTTCAGTTAACGCCCTCTAAATGCAATGTAAATGCAGATTTTGGTCTATAACCCCGTTACACTATAACTTTGTTAGAATCGAACTAAAATGGACCCCTGAAATGTAACATGTCATATCGTCTGTGCGTTTAGTATTCTTGTTTTGAAATGCAAGGTTCACCACTCTACCCGAATAACATGTGATCCGGAAGTATGGTCGACTTTTTTTTTCCGGTAGAAACAATTATGAAAGAAAAAACAAGACGAGGAAATGGAAGGTGACGCATTGCAAATGAAGCGCGCAGCCCGTTAAAATAAACGATGGAATAAGATTAAAAATCTGACTTTTTTTTTTTTTCATTGAATATTGAAGCATTTACAAACAAAAAATAACGACTTACTCACTACAAGTCTTTAACAAAAATAAAATGTAAAAAGATGAGCAGGAGTAACCGCAACGGGCTGCATCCGAGCTTTGCACTTACATATAAGATGCACTTACTTTGTTGTCTTGAAGTATTCTTGACAGATTCAAAAATAATAAATTTTCAACCTTGTGACTTTGTTTTAAAAGTAAAGGAAACCCTTTCTTCTTTGCTTCAAGGTTTTTTAAAGACAGTTTTTCAGGTTATTTTAAGCCCATTGTTGTTAGCTAGAAAAACAACTGGAAACGGATTTGTCCTCCCAGGGTCTTCTGTTTGTTTTTATAGTCTTGTTATTAATGGTATACTTTGTGCCTGTGAAAAGCGATTTGTAAATTTAACTTAGATTTATTTTTCAGAGAAAGTGGAGTCTGTACATCTGAGCACATTCCACAAATGCAATGCAAAAATAGTTGATAGTATCTGACAGTTTAGTTCATCTCAGATAAGGCAAATAAACACACAAGTTGGAATTTTTAATTTCCCATTTTTTAAGCAAATTTAACCTCTGCTGTTTTTACCACTTATCAAAAGAAGCAGTCTTTTTGATCAATGGTAGTTATTCAGGCATAAGCTGGAGCTCTGTTCCCTAAACTTCTAGTTCATCATTCCCTCCTAAACTTGGAGAAAAGGTAAATCTAAACTTGATCAAGATATGAAATCATCTCTGCTACAGGCCAGAGTAACATAGCCGACAACATAGGTTGGTGTGACTTGAAAACTTCTCATCTAAAATCAGGCACACTTTGGTAGTTTCCTGCCTAATGTCCAAAAACTATCAGAAGATGTGGGAAAAATTACACTGAAAATATTTAATCATAAACTCAGTAGTTATGACTCATATCTAGATTTATTGAATTTAAACAACAAACCAGTACTCAACAACCAGCGATAAAAACTAGTCAGGAATCAAGAACAAATGGAAAAACCAGAAATATTGGACCTGATTTGTGACTTTATCATATGGCATATATATGTGAGAAAAACATTTATAAACCTAATCTGTAGGTGACCTTTTCGTGACTCAGGCATAAATCAGACAAACTTGAAAGCCTGATGATCTGTAGTTTGAACAGTTTAACCAAAGGTCTGACTAACATAAATACAAACAGACATTGATCTGGCCATTTTATTTGATACTTTCAGACGATATTTAAAACCAGAACTGAATTCAGTCAGTGTGTTTTCAATCAGTTTGAATTTCAGTTCCTGGTAGTCGGTCTCTACTTTGGTCCACGCAGCAGATGTAAAACCAGCTCCTCATCTTCAGCCAGTGAAAGGCCAGTGTCCAGGCCAGTATGCTCATCATTTAGCTGTTTTCCTTTCTTTCTTGTCACTGCTAAAGGCTCCTCGTTCCAGCTGTGTTGTTGTTTAGCATAACCCTTCTCTTCTTCTGATGAGTGCAACTGATCGAGGTCTGGCAAGATGCTGGGGTCAAACTCGCCCCCACTGTGACAGGCCAAATGTGCTACATTTTCCTCATCAGACCTTCGTTGCCGCTTACTTGCCGCCCTCCTGGCCTCTTTGGCCTTGAGCCTCTTATTTCTGTGTTCGGCTTGAACCTTGCGTCTGTATTCTTGCTTGTCAAACTCCTGGTCTTCACGTCTAAGCGTGTCTCTGGCCTTTGCCACATTGATGCCTAAAACATCGTCTTCCTCATCCTCAGCAGTTACCGTTTGCTGTACTGGGGGCCAAAGCTGCAAAGATTCTCCTTCTTCATTAAAAGTAATTTTGGTATTGATTTGGAAGTTTCTCTTTAAGAGCTTTTTGGTCTTTTTGAACTTAGTTTCTTTTCTGGTGTTATTTGGGCCTTGGGAAGTGTCCACCACACACTCTGGGTGCCCTGACAGCTCAAAGACATCCTTTCTTTTGACAGTCAGCAGTTCTAAGTCCCGAAGATCATCTTCATCTTCACTAATGTCACCATGAAGTGCTGCTTTTGAGGACTCATCCACATTTTCTTCTGTGTTGTGTTCAACAACTTCACAGGGCACCTTCATATTCAGCTGAACCTTAAAGCTCTGGAGTTCTTCCTCTTCATCAGACTGCTCCTCATCCTCATTCTCTGCTTTCTGTGCATGGGCTTTACTGAGGAAGCGCACCCTTGGGCAAACGGCAAGGCCCAGAGATAGAGCATACTGCCTAATCGGCAGCTCAAAGATGTCAAAGACTTGTTTGTTTTTCATTAGATAGACTGAGCGCAGGTATGAAACAAAACACCTCTGGGCTCTTTCTTTCTGCTCCATCTCCTGGGCCAGGAAGGCCTCCAGCTTCTGCTGCACACAGTGCACTTTTTCTGGATTCACCTGAAATCAACACATAGATTCAGTTGAGTTGTGGGTATGGACACACCTCTAATTTACAGCTTCAAGAAAATTTGAAAAATTATGCTGTTTTAATTTCAAGTAATTCTGCTGCCTGAATACAGTTTACAAATTATGAAAACACACTGTTAAGGTTGGCAGATCCTGCAGTTAAATGGATCCAAATAAAAATGTTTAATATTTTCTGTCAGGTTAAAACAGCTCTACTTAAAACTTAGGAACTTTTAGAATGGCCAAAGTAGGACAAAATTACCTCATATCAAACTCTGCTTCTTACACTTGTAAATGTTCAAAACCTCAGAGTGTCAAGTGTTGTATTTGGTACCTAACCCAGCCTAACTTTTTAAACCACACTCAGCTACAGCCTAGTACACTGGTGTGAAGAAAACATAGGTGACAAAAAAATGTTGTAAAAGGGTATTTTAAAAATATATTTTGTTTATATTTGGGCTCTTTTACACAGGAACTCTAAAAATGTCAATTTGTTAAATACAAATCTCAACATAAATGTGGCAAAAATTCATGTTGAAATTAAGCTACTCCCAAGGTACCAAGTTTGAATTAAATATATATATGTATATATTTATTTTTTTAAATCTTTTGAAATAAATGTTTTACCCTTTAAATAAAAAATACCCATAAACCCTCGACACATTACAGAGAAACTAAACACTTTTTGTTGCTATTAACAAGCTCCTTAGAGAATATGTAACCATTTGACTTATTGGAAATGATATTGTCTCATTCAACGTGGTTTATTTCTAAGCATGGACTCGACTTAGGACTTCACCCTCGATTATGACTTCAGCCATCAATGCTCAGTATGGCTGAAGTCATTTTTATGGAAACCTTTTACCCAGTTCATGTCGGTACAAGCAAAATATTGATGTTGAATGTAAACTGTGCGCCAGACTATGTCTGGAGTGTGGATGCAGGGTGTCTCACTTGGATCTGATTGATGGGAACCTTCTTCTCCTGAAGTTGGGCCAGCATGGCTTTCTCTTCAGAGGGGAGCAAGAGCAGCAGAGCTTCTCCACCCTCCTTGTACCTGGCTGTGCGGCCTACCCTGTGGATGTAGGTGTCTGCGTCCTCTGGACAGTCAAACTGCAGCACCCAATTGACAGCAGGGAAGTCCAGGCCTCTAGCAGCAATATCAGTGGCAAATAGGACAGCACTCTGCTTCTTGACAAAATTGTTGTAGACCTCCACCCTCTTCATTTGCTGCTGCTTGCCATGCAGCGCCAGGATGGGAATCCCAGGTCTTAGACGACAGAAGGCTCGAAACAGATACTGAACTTCTTTGCAGCAGGCAAAGAACACAATAATCTTCTTCTTCAGGTGGCTTCTAACAAAGGAATAGAGCATGTTCACTTTGTGGTGCAACTCACACACCATGTAGCTCTGCTCCAGGGTGGCCGGTGTGCTGAACTTGGCTTTCTCATGAACCCACACAAACTCTGGATCCTTGAGACTAAGTCGGGCCAGATCTTTCACACTCCTGGTCTGTGTGGCGGAAAACAGCAGGGTCTGTCGTGACTTGGGTAGGTTATCCACTATGGCATTGAGCGTGTCTGCAAAGCCCATGTCGAGGATGCGGTCCGCCTCGTCGAGGACAAGCATGTGCAAGCTGCTAACATGGAAGGAGGCTGTCTCGTCCATGTGTTGCAGCAGCCGCCCCGGGGTGCATATCACTATGTTGGTCCGGGATATCCGCTCTGACTCGCTCTTAAGGTCCTTACCCCCGATGACGAGCCCTGCGG
This sequence comes from Poeciliopsis paucimaculata, assembly GCA_903067055.1. Lineage (NCBI taxonomy): Eukaryota > Metazoa > Chordata > Actinopteri > Cyprinodontiformes > Poeciliidae > Poeciliopsis > Poeciliopsis paucimaculata. The sequence continues at coordinate 24,246 of CAEGAD010043039.1, forward strand.
AAAAGTCGTGATTTTTACCTACTTTGCGGAGAATTTCGAAAGTTTGATAGGCGAGTTCTCTGGTTGGTGATATGATGAGGACACCGAGTCCGTCCATTGAGCTCCACTGCTGACGATACAGACACTCAAGCACCGGAACGAGGAAGGCTAAAGTTTTTCCGGAACCAGTCTTCGCAGCACCAAGGACATCTCTGCCACGCAGAGCGGGACCGATCGTCTGTCTCTGGATTTCTGTGGGCTGACGATACTGAGCCTCCTGTAGACCCATCAGGGTCTTCTTCGAGATCGGAAAGTCCGAAAACTTACAAACGTCCGTCGTGTTGATGTCACCATATCTGCTCACCAGACTTTTGATGTACTCCCTTTCTAATTGCCACTCGGGTTTTTTTCTCTGCATTCTCCTTTGTTTCACACGGTCTCTCCCCTTCGTGTACTTATTTTTCCACTTCTCGAAGCATTTTACTGGATCGGCGCTCCTTCTTATCTGAGCGGTTTTTGGTTTCTTTCTACTGGAACTCTTGTTTTTTTCTTTCATCATGCGAAGCAAAAAACACACGCTGTCACACTCACGCTAGACTCCACACACTCAGCGTGATGAACATGGATTAGTGTCGCGTACTGCATGACGTAATTATCTCGCGACGTAGTAAAACATTTCTTCTTCCTCTTTAGATTTTAACGGCAGCTTGCATCCATTACTGTAGCACTACTGCCATCTATTGGATCCTAATATCTAAACTTCAAATTCTCATAATGAGCCCAGTATTTTTTTTTAAAACGTAAAATCTTTTTTCCCGCTCTTTATTATCAGCTAAGGAAGAAAGAAAAAAATAAATGCGTGACGTGGAAGTAGTCGCCCTGGCAACGACTCTGTTTGAGTAACCATAGAAACAGTTGCGCTTGACTGTGAGAGTTCTTTGTGAAATGTTTTTGGCCTCCATGTGAAATTGAGGAAGATGGATAATGCATTAGGACGTAGAGACGCCGAGGTTTTCAAGGCTTTTCTAATGAAGGACAGCACGAAGAGCAACCGGAATCTGTAAGTAATGTGTTTCTGTCAGTTTTACTTCTTCACCACCGTTTCGTCCACTGTTAGCTTCTCTATATAAAAACACGTAATTTTCCACCATTATTCAGAGCAAAACTCACAGTATATAATATATTAAGTATAATTATGTCTTATACTGCAATAGAGCTGCAGATCAATGATGACTTCTTCGAGTTTAAGATCGATATAACTTATAAAATAAACTACCTCAGCTCCCTAATTGGAAATTCTCAAAACGTGTCCAGTCATACACAGAGGCCTGATAGATAGATAGATAGATAGATAGATAGATAGATAGATAGATAGATAGATAGATAGATAGATAGATAGATAGATAGATGATAGATAGAATATTTTGTATGATGACTTGAGGCAACATTTGTTGCGAACTGGTGTATAAATAAACTGAATTAAATTGAAAATAACCTTTTTTCTTCCAGCTATGAACATCTGACACAATTACTCATTAAGGTGATTGACGAGCATACTGAAAATGCTGTGGATGTGGTTGAGGAAATGAGCCGTGATGTAAAGCGAGCTTTATTCAGCGGCATACAGGGGCCTTTGCGAGAGGTTCCACAAGTTTCATCTGCTGAGCTGCTGACAGAGCAACAGCGCACATTGTTTTCCCAGCCAGAGGAAGTTGTAGCCCAAGAGGATGAAATGGTACTGGCTTTATATACTTACACTTAAAAGTAGCTATATCATGCTGTGAAGTTGAACTTTCTTTATGCTTGTTTTTTTTTTTCTTTAGGGAGAAACGGCCCTTCCTAATGTGAGTGAGATTGCTTTCTATCTGGAGCAAGCTGAAGTGGGTTTAGGCAGAGAGGAGATGCAGAGGATTTTTCTTGCTCTTAAGCATCTTGTTGACTCTGAGGGACTACCACGGTGCCGGTTGTGGGGGAAAATTTTGGGAATAGAGAGTAACTATATTGTTGCAGAAGCTGAGTACAGAGAGGGAGAAGAGGAGCAAGAGAGCATTGAAGAGCAACCTGCAGAGGAGGAGAAGGAGCCTGAAAATCCAGAGAATGAGCAAGTGGAGGTGAGACAAAATATCCACTATTCCAGTGTTCCCCAACCTGGTCCTCAAGGCACACTGCCCTGCATGTTTTAGGTATTTCCTTACTTTAGTCCAGCTGATTTCAATTGATGACTGATTAATAGGCGTTTGTTGAACTGCAATCAATTGATTCAGGCACATTAAAACAGGGAAACCTCTAAAACATGTAGGACAGTGTGCCTTGAGGACCAGGGTTGGGAAACACTGCACTATTCCACCAATGGGACAGATCCAGCCATGCCTGTTTATCCTTGTAGGGTCCTGGGAGCTTGGCTGGTGCCTATCTCTTGTACTGTATACTTGTTATACTGCAGTTATACAACAAGACCAAACGGCCAAAACAGTGTCAGTCTACTGGAGTATTGATGAAAGAGGATAAAATATGTGCACATCTGTCCAATCAATCGAGCACGAGACAGAGTCAAAAGGAACAATAGACAGTTCAGTAAACAGAGTATCAAACAGTTGACCATAAAATACAAAATATCAATAAAAGATTAAAGCAATAAATAAATAATAATAATAATAATAAAATTCAGGTCCAAATGGTTATAACAATTATTTTAGCCCATTGTTTGTATATACTGTATCCATTGAGCGATAGATATATGGAAAGATTGAAGCCTTTTTCGTTGGTTTTTTTTATCAGAGTTGCGTCACTGATCACAATTTTATATTCAAGGCAATTGAGTTGTTTATGTTATGATTGGTTTTTAGTTGAACCCAGGCAGGCCAGAGGCAGAGGGGTGAGGTGAAAAGCTGTAATGATGAAAAAATAAAGAATTACAATTCTGCCAGAAACATGACATGACACAGACCCAACAAGAGTGCAACAATTTAGACTCCAGCAATGAACCAATAAGTCGCAGGTTATATAATGAGGCAGGGTGGACAATGACAAAGGAACCAAGTGAGCCAATCAAAGGGGGTGTGTAACAGCTGTAGCAGCATGAGACAAGGGGAACTACAAGAGGAACACTACTAAACACAATAAGAACTAAACACAAAATGTGCGCAAATGAAGGGGAATGACTAACAGAAAACAAAACACAATAAATAACTAGGGAACTAAGCACAAAGGAAGGAACTATGGAGAAGATCACAAACAATAATAAGCCATTATTAAATGCTTTTAATTCTTTGGGATTTAGATGAGAACTGAATAAGGAGAACAGAACAATAATAAACAGAAAGGAAACACAAAAACAAACAAAACCATAAACATCAGTAGATCAGGATAGTTTAGGTCCAATCCCTTCACATCTTCATAATTAGGAGATGATTCCTTTGTAAACAATGCATTCTGCTCTTTGATGTTTTTTTCAGGCAGATCCTCTTCCTCAATCAATTTATAAGCCCCAACTTGATGCACCAAAGGAGGCCATTGGAACAGGTGCTAATAAATTTGCTTACTACGTGTGCAAAGAGCCAGGTCTTCCTTGGATAAAGCTCCCCTCAGTTAGTCCTGCACAGATCAACACTGCTCGTCAGATCCGTAAATTCTTTACTGGAAACCTGGAGAGCCCCGTTGTAAGCTACCCACCATTCCCTGGGAATGAGTCTAATTATCTGAGAGCACAGATTGCTCGGATCTCTGCTGGTACGCAGGTTAGCCCTCAGGGTTTCTACCAGGGAGGGGAGGAGGAAGACGACGAGGAAGACGAGATACCCCGAGACAGCTTTGAAGTGAACCCTGATTTTGAGGACATTCCTGTTAGTGAAATGGCCGAATCATTGTCAACATGGGTCCATCATGTCCAACACATCTTGCAACAGGTAAATCCCTTCTCTCAGAAACAGGAATATTTTCTCAATTTCTCCACATATTTACTGAGTGATCACTGATTTCAGGGCCGCTGTACTTGGGTGAACATAGCTGTGAAACCAGATGAAGAGTCTAATGAGGATGAGGAAGGTGATGAGAATGAAGAAGAGTCTGAAGAGGTGGAGCCAGAGGTTGGACCTGCTTTGCTCACACCTCTATCCCAAGATGCAGGTCAGAGAATTTTAGCAATGACTCTTCAACAGAATATCTTCAAATTTATTGTATATATCTATATCTATATATAGATATCAATATATATGTCTATATATATAGATATCAATATATATGTCTATATATATATAATTATTCCCTTTTCACCCACGTAGGTGGTTCTTATCCTCTGAGCTTGGGTCCTCTACCAGAGGCCTGGGAGCTTGAGGGTTCTGCGCAGTATCTTGACTGTGCCTAGAACTGCACATTTCTGGACTGAGATGTCTGATGTTGTTCCTGGGATCTGTTGTAGCCACTGATCCAGTTTGGGGGTGGCTTCCCCGAGGGCCCCGATGACCACAGGCACCACTGTGGTCTTCACCTTCCAGGCCCTCTCCAGTTCCTCCCTGAGGCCCTGGTATTTCTCCAGTTTATATATAAACTGGAGATATATATATATAAATATATATATACAGTACAGACCAAATGTTTGGACACACCTTTCATTCAATGAGTTTCCTTTATTTTCATGACTATTGACATTGTAGATTCACAATGAAGGCATCAAAACTATGAATTAACACATATGGTAAACATGTACTAAACAAAAAAGTGTAAAACAACTGAAAATACGCCTTATACTGTAGTTTCTTCAAAGTAGCAACCTTTTGTTGTGATTACTGCTTTGCACACACTCTGCATTCTCTTGATGAGCTTCAAGAGGTCGTCACCTGAAACAGTTTTCACTTCACAGGTGCGCCCTGTCAGGT
>CAEGAD010043048.1:0-46233 GCA_903067055.1 Poeciliopsis paucimaculata
TGGTTTCCAGGCTGGTTCCCAGGCTAGTTTCCAGGTTGGTTTCCAGGCTGGTTCCCAGGCTAGTTTCCAGGCTGGTTTCCAGGTTGGTTTCCAGGCTGGTTCCCAGGCTAGTTTCCAGGCTAGTTTCCAGGCTAGTTTCCAGGCATGTTCCCAGGCTAGTTTCCAGGCTAGTTTCCAGGCTGGTTCCCAGGCTGGTTTCCAGGCTAGTTCCCAGGCTGGTTTCCAGGCTAGTTTCCAGGCTAGTTTCCAGGCTGGTTCCCAGGCTAGTTTCCCAGGCTGGTTCCCAGGCTGGTTTCCAGGCTGGTTCCCAGGCATGTTCCCAGGCTGGTTCCCAGGCTAGTTTCCAGGCTAGTTTCCAGGCTAGTTTCCAGGCTAGTTTCCAGGCTGGTTTCCAGTCAGAGACAGGAGCTGTCTGGTCATGTAGAGTTAGATTCCTCTGGTATGTTGGTGAGTGACACCCTGAAAACAAACACCCCACACACACCTGGTGTGCAGGTAACCAGCTGATCCTCTGTGTCCTGCAGGCAAACAAGCAGCATCTGATTATTAACTGAAACATGCTCTTGTTTTGATCAGAAATAACAAATAAAATTAAAATTAAACGGTTTTACTGCCTGATCTTTTCATGTCAAATTGTCAGACTATAAACATTAGCTTAAGCTAATTTAAACTAAACCCAATTAAGATAAACAAAACTAGCTAGAAATTAGATATAAACGATAACAAGATTTCAAATTAAAGTTAAAGCATAAAAAATGTTATTAAATATGTTCAGTTTTTTAAATAATTATTGCTGTAAGTTTTGCATGTTCTCTCTTTATCATAATTTCTGTCGTTACATTTTTATCTTATGAAGCTGCAGAATCTCAAATTCCACACAAAGAATAACTGAAGTAACTTAAATTGGTTTTTAGGTATAAAACGGTGAGAGCTGCTGTTCTGAACGATATGATCCGTTTTCCTGCAGCGTTTTGCTGTTGGACATGAAAATCAATATGGAGTTAATCAATATGAGCCACTTGAACTGCAGGTGTGACAAAAACATAATGATCTCTGCAGTGATTGTGAGCATTTAAAAACTAGTTGCTCCTGATGAACAGGAAGTCTCTAATGTTCTGGAAGCTGCTGTTCGACTTGATTATATTTTAAAATGTAGAAATAACTCAGCCGTTCTCATTTTGAGAGAGTAAGTTCAGAGCCGCCATGTTTCGTTGTTATTGTTTACATCCAGGACGTTTTGAGTTACTAATGACTCGTCTGTTTCTTTCCGCCTGTAGATGTAAAACTGCAAACTGAGTGAAACCAGGAGATGATTCACTCAGCGCCACAGCAGAGGGACAAATAACAGAAAAACGGTAAAAAAACAACTCCACACCTCTGGTATTCTTCTTTTTTCTGGCTCTTTGTGTTGCCTATACTAAACACAAACCTGTTGCCACAGCAACCGATTGACAACAAAGTATCAGGATTCAACACAGGCAAACATTTCCCAAAACAAAAACAGAACATTCAGTCTGTTAGATTTATGTTTTCAGGTTTGGGGTTTATTTTGCCAATAATATGTGATAGCTGCGGTAGATTAGCTGTAGCTGCTATTAGCTAATCTAACACTGCGGTGGTTGATTAGCTAATTTAAACTCTGCTCTACTGAAGATCTGTCAGAGTTGGTTTTATGTTGCCTTTTTTGTTCTTTACTAAACTGAAAAACCAAATTCTGCAGCACCTCTACATGTTATAGTTGTCAAAGTCAACCTAGCATAGCTGAGCTACTTCGCTCTCCTGCGCTAAAAGTTTTTATGACCTCATAGTTGTCGTAGTGTTGACAGTTGGCAGCAAAGCACTGCGGCGGTTTTTCTTTCATAAATCCGGCGTATATTTAAGATTTAGCTCTTTATGTTGACACCTTGACAGCTAACACCAATGCTAACAGCTAGCGGTTCCGGATCACACTGCAGAGTTTCTCTAGGTTCTGTTATTTACTGGAGTTAAATAATTTTTTTTTCTGGTACAGAGCAGAGGGAATCCCTAAGCCCCGCCCCCTCCTCCTCCTCCTCCTCCTGCTCCTCTTCCTCATCCTCCTCCTCCTCCTCTTCCTCCTGTTTGCTGTCAGGGGGTGGAGGAGGATGTGGATGATCTGATCCGGTCAGCAGAGCCTGGTGATGATGATGATGATGATGCTTCATCCTCTCTGTGTTGCGTTCAGGCTGAGGTGGAGCGAGGAGGTTGGGACCAAACCGGGCCGGGTCGGGCCAACCCGAGGCTGAGGAACATCAACGCCCCAACAGGTGAGACCGCAGACTGTCCTGCCTGAGCAGAACCTCTAACCGGACCTGAAGGTTCTGGATGTTAAAGAGTCTTTGTTTGGGTTCAGTAAAGGGAGTAAAAAGGTTCTTTTGGGTCCTGGGAAGGTTCTCCTCTGGTCCAGGTGTGGTTCTGGTTCTGGTGACTGATGAAGGTCAGAAACTTTGAGTCACATTAGTTCTAAAGTTTCTGAGATTATGCCAGGATTTTCTGAGATCCGTCAGAATGATTCATCCTGTCAGACGGGTTCTGTGACGATGATGATGATGATGCTACTCATCATCATCATCATCGTCTCTCCGGTTCTTGACTTTGTGTCGAATTGTTCTGGTCTGCTGCTGATCTTCATCACATCCACAGGGACTCGTTACGCATCAGTCTGGTGCCGATCCAAACTGATCCAAACTGATCCAAACTGATCAGAACCGATCCAAACTGATCCAAACTGATCCAAACTGATCCAAACTGATCCAAACTGATCAGAACCGATCCAAACTGATCCAAACTGATCCAAACTGATCAGAACTGATCCAAACTGATCCAAACTGATCAGAACCGATCCAAACTGATCAGAACCGATCCAAACTGATCCAAACTGATCAGAACCGATCCAAACCTGCAGAACCGGGCCAGGATTCAAACCCAAAACATTCCAGCAGAGCCACTAACAAACGGTCCAAACGGGCCGCTTTGGGACAACAGGCAGATAAAATCTGAGCTTCTTAAAGAGACAGGTCAGACTTTTGGAGATGTGATTCTGTGGAGAAACTGAGAGTCGTTAGCGTCTTCCATGAATTGGATCAGAACCTGGTTCTGATGACAGACTGACACCTAATCAGTTCAGTCACAAAAGTATTGACATCCTGTGACGTGACCCGGCTTCCCTCCCAGACAGGAAGTGCTTACAGTCAAACGGTCTCAGGTTCTGGAAGAATGTGGTTCAGAACCGATCCGATCTCTGGTGATACAATCTGGTTCTGAGGTCAGAGGTCAATTGCAAACACTCCAGATTCCTGCAGTCACTGATGCAGACAGGTGAGATCTCACCTGGGCTGCTTGGTCGGTTTGAGGATCGGGTCATGTGACCCGGTTCAGGTGAGCAGGAAGAGCAGCCACCACTTCTCCGCCTGCCTTCAGCGTCTCATCATGTCTCGGCCCGGCTGCAGTCATGGCTGCTGCTCTCCCCTTCACAGCGCCGCTTCCTGTCGCTTCCCCCGGGTCCGGTCCGGCGGCCGGCGCCGCGTTTCCGTGGCGATGTTCCGGCGCAGGAAGAAGAAGCACCGGCTGGAGATCTCGGCGCCGCGGGACTTCCAGCACCGCGTCCACACGTCCTTCGACGTGTCGACGGGACGCTACGTGGGTCTGCCGGCGCAGTGGCAGAGCGTCATCGACACGCTGAAGAGGCCACGCCCCCTGGTGGACCCGTCCAGGATCACCAACATCGATCTGGAACCCAGAAAGGTCAGAGGTCAAATTCAATGTCAGTGAATTCTGGCATGTGAAACTCATCACATTTTATTCTTTCTCTAAAGTAATAATAATTTTAGTTTGTAGTTTTATTTTTTTTATAAATTTTTTTTCTTTTTGAATTTTTTTGTGTTGCAATAAAAAAACATTCTTATGTTTTCTTGTCCAATTTATTAAAATTATGTTTCTGCTTTTATTTTTTCTTTGTTTTTTTTTTAACCAGAAATTTGAAATTTGGCTTTATTACATTTTTAAAAAAAACAAAAGTTATTTTTCGTCTTGTTTACTTTTCTCATCAGATTTTTTGTTTTGTTTTTTAGTTGTTTTTTTTAAACACAATGTTTTCTATTTTATAGATTTTTTCATGTTTGAAGATTTATTACAACTTTAAATATATTTGTTTTCCTTTCTTTCATTCTTATTTCCATTTTCATAAAATTCCTATTTTTGTTTTTTGTACATTTCTATTTTCAATATTACTTTTTCTTTTATTTATTTTTAATTTAGCGATGTATAAATATGTTGCAAAATTGACAATATGTGTATTTTTATTTTAAAATGATTTATTTAAATATATATTACTTTTCTCTAAACAGATATGTACACAAATGATAAAACCTTCAGACTTTTGCTAGTTGACTGCTAATTAAGAAGCTATTTGTGCTAACATGCTAAAGCGCTAAACCAATAAGGTGTTTAGTGTAAGCTAATAAAGAGCTAAATTAAACCAGGATACAAAGGTTAGAACAGGTGTATCGCCCTCAATGGGGTCAAACTGATTATCACACACAATTAGCACCACTATTAGCGGTTAGCGGTCTACCTGAGGTGTGGCCACCGCTACCTGAAGTGAACTTGTTTCCGGGTTGTTCGTCAGCAGACGATCGTTCGCGGCAGCTTCATCGGCCATGGCGACTACATCAGTCACGTGATCTCCGAGATGAGCCGCGTTTCCGTCACCAGCTCCAACTCGCTGCGCCGCACCAGCCCGTCGGCCCGGAAACGCGCCCAGTCAATGGGGCGGCTGGGAGACGTGGCGGAGGACGAGTCGTACCACTACCTGGAGATCAGCCGGCGGAGCAGCAGCGTGAAGGCCGGCGGGAGCGCCACCTACTGGCAGGACCGCATCCGGCAGGTGCGCAGCGAGAGCGGCAGCCCGAGAGCGAACAGGAACCTGCAGAGAACCAAATCCAGCAGCCAGGTGAGCTCTGTACCTGAGGCCGCTCCGCGCAGCCCCGCGTCGCCCCAGAGGACGAGCTGCACGCCTGAACCCAGCGTCCGCAGCGGCCGCGGCGGGCTGAAGCAGAGGCCGACCTCCTACCACCAGGAGACCGGCAGGCCTCAGCTGAGACCCAGAGCCGCAGCCAGTCACCTGCCGGACCTGCTGTCGTCTTCCACAGAAACCCCCAGGAGGCCGCATTCGACCTATGACCTCAAGGTAAGACCTGGACCAGAGGTCAAGTTTATATATTTACACTGCAAAAACACAAAATCTCACCAAGAACTATTGATCCAGTTTCTAGTGCAAATATCTAAGAACACCTGAAATATGATAAAACTAACTTATAATATTTCAGCAAATAATATGAGCTGATTTTAAGTCAATAATTTCTTAATGTTGATAAAAAAAAGTGATAGTTCCAAACACTGATTATTTAACTAAAACATGAGAAAATGTTTAGTTACAAGTGAAATAATCTGCCAATGAAATAAGCACTTTTTAAAAAATCAGCATTAAGCAATTAATAATATTATTACAAACCTATGGATAATAACAATAGCAATAATGGGACTTATAAAACAACCAGACATTTGGCATCAGGATAATTAGGAACTCTTTGCTAATGTTCATCCGATAAATTCTTCATAATCTGAATAATAATATGAAAATTAAAGCAGAAAAAAACTAATGATAATAATGATCGTAAAATAACAATAATAATCTATTAATCTGGTAATAACAGAAGATAGGCAGAAAAACTTCAAAGAGAAGCTATTGCCATTAGCCGTTGCCACGACAATAGCTACTCTTCCTGGGGTTCACATCATAAATAAAACATTTATTACCAAAACAACCCAGGAAGAATAATTTCTGCTACAATAGAAACCATTGCTTACATAACTCAATCCGTCTGTTGCTCCAGCCGATTATTAATCTGGTAATAACAGAAGATAGGCAGAAAAACTTCAAAGAGAAGCTATTGCCATTAGCCGTTGCCACGACAATAGCTACTCTTCCTGGGGTTCACATCATAAATAAAACATTTATTACCAAAACAACCCAGGAAGAATAATTTCTGCTACAATAGAAACCATTGCTTACATAACTCAATCCGTCTGTTGCTCCAGCCGCCATCTTCTCGCCCTCGGCTGCCTCCGCCCAACAGCACCAGCAGTCCCATCATCACTGGCAGAGCGCTGCCCCAACCTTCACCCCGCCTCTCCACAGGGGTCGATGTTTCCACCAAACGCGCCTCCTCGCCGCCCCAGCCGAGCCCCGCGCAGCCGAGCCGCCCCCCTTCCTCCACCCCTCCTGCCGCCCCGGACAGAGAGCCCCAGAAAGTGACCCACGAACAGTTCAAGGCGGCGCTGAAGATGGTGGTGGACCCGGGCGATCCCAGGGTGACTCTGGAGAACTTTGTGAAGATCGGGGAGGGCTCCACCGGCGTGGTGTGCATCGCCCGGGAACGGCACAGCGGGCGCCAGGTGGCGGTGAAGATGATGGATGTGAGGAAGCAGCAGCGCAGGGAGCTTCTCTTTAACGAGGTACGGGTCGACTTCAACCAGCTAACCACAACTAACGAAACAACGAAAACTGAAAACACTGAGTCATTTCACCTGGCAGTGCTTGGTAAAATAGGTTTTTCCACAGCACTGAAATAAATAAATAAAATAATTAATGGAGAAAAACTATAACAAAGTGGAACTATATCACAAATTAATAAAACTAAAACACACTGAAGTTATGGATACAATATCCTTTGTTTTTGGGTTTATGAATCTATTTATTAGCCTTTTGAACTGAAATGAAACATTTACATCATCTGTCTGCAAATTACGGCACTGCATAGCCCATGCTAATGCTAGTCCACAAAATGGCACCAGCAAAAATTGGGATAAAACTCTAGTCAGCTGGTTGTTCAACAATAATTGAATAAATTTTTTTTTAATTATCTTTTGTTGAGTTTTCATTACCCAATCAATGTAAACACAATCACAAAACTTTGACATTTCTTAATTCTGCACTGAAAAATTAACCAGAATATGGAAAAATTAAAACTACTACTACAAGGAATAAAAACAAAGCTAAAATTAAACCATTTTTAGTTAATAAAAACAGGAAAACGCACTCTAAAAATAATTAGAACTAACTTATTTTGTAAATCTAACTAGACTATAATAAAAAACTCATACTGTTATCACCCTGGTGATAGATTTATCACTTTCTCATCTTCATGTTGGATGCAAAGCAATATAAAGCAAGCATTTTCTGTTTTCCTCCCAGGTGGTCATAATGAGGGACTACCAGCACCCCAACGTGGTGCAGATGTTCCGCAGCGCGCTGGTGGAGGATGAGCTATGGGTCATCATGGAGTACCTGCAGGGCGGCGCTCTCACACATATCATCGGTGAAACCAGGTGAGCAGCCGCTCCAGATGGATGCAGGCTAGGTACTCATATGAGATGTTTAGAGATGTTTTTGTGTTCAGGCTGAATGAGGAGCAGATAGCGACAGTGTGTCAGGGCGTCCTGCAGGCGCTGTCCTATCTCCACTCTCAGGGCGTCATCCACCGAGACATCAAGAGCGACTCCATTCTGCTCACGCTGGACGGCAGGGTAAGCTTTTCCAGATTGTTTGGGAGAAATTTGTCAAAACACTTCCTGAAAGGAAAGTCTGAACCTTAAACAACTCCACACAGGACACGGTCAAACACACATACTTGTTTTTATGGTATGGTGGGAACTTTAGATAAAACCATTCATAAAGGGGTCAACTCTGAATTCTAAATTATACACAGTTTTAGAATAAGATAGAGGCGGAAAAAAAAGAAACTAAAAACAAATCATTAATTTAATTTTGTTTAATAAATTTAGATCAATAAACTATATTTCATAAGGCTTTTTTGAATAAACCCACCTGGTTTATGCAAGAAGTAATTTTTTCTCCTGGATGTCATATTGAGGACCAAATCCAAAATGATGGGAACATAATCTGAGTTCTTATTGCTTATAATAAATCCCATTTTGTTGGTTTATTTCTCTCCATCTTTGGGAACAGGCCCACTAAGTTATTATGTTAGCGTTGTGCATCTCACTAAAAGATGGCATCATGAGGAAAAACCTTTATGTAGAAGTATTGAAGCAACATCGAAGCTCAGGTACAGACTGGTCATTAGTGTATGTTAACTTCTGATCTTGATGACAGAAACTAATAAATCTGACCAATTATCTCAGTATTGAGGCTCTTAGCAAAATAACTTTGATTCTGATCTGAAAGAAGATAAGTTTGGTCTGATTTAACTTCAGATTGAGAGAAATAGACGGTCTATGTAAACTTCTGGTTTCAGCTGAACAATAAGCCATCAGTTCAGATAAACAAAACCTGGACGGGCCGCAGAACATTTCAGGTTGTTCATGTTTTTAGTTTGTCTACCTGGAATTTTTTCCAGACAGGGAGGAGAAAATGTGGCCTGGCAGCATGTTTCTGCTGATAACATCTCAGTCATTACGTCCCATAACAGAAACTGCATCTAGTAGTTTATTAATGAGCCAAAGTTAATTGTAAACCCAGGGATTCAGAACGTAAATGCCAGCAGTAACTATTTATTTCCTACTGCAGGGTTTGCTCCAGGCACAGAGCAACACAACTATTTTATGTGTTAAAGTGACACTTAACAAGAACATTATTTCAGCTCTGCTGCCTTTACATTCTGCTGATGGGAATTACAGGGATGTACGACGACTTATTAGAGTGACTGTAGACAGGAAAACGGGGCATTTTCACTAAAACAAATAAAGAAAAAACTGCAAACATCTGGGGGAAAAACTCTAAATTTCTGAACTCAAAAACTCAAGTCGAACATTTTCAAGTGCAGGAAAAAAAACTCTGAAATGTTAAAATTAATTTCACATATTTTCTATCTTCCATCCTGCTGCAGATAAAATTGTCCGACTTCGGTTTCTGCGCTCAGATCAACACTGACGTCCCAAAGAGGAAATCTCTGGTCGGGACTCCGTATTGGATGGCTCCAGAGGTGATCTCCAAAACACCGTATGGCACAGAGGTGAGATACTGATTTGTTTTGATTTATCAAATAAAATCCTGGTTTCAATGTGCGAAAATGCAATAAGTTACTTTTGTTTGAAAGGTTTAGCTTGGGCCAGAATGTAAATATAGTTTACATCAGGTAAAAGCCTTAGAAGCAATGTTTTACTGGACAGCATCTTATAAACGCCATGTAACATTTAAATCGGTCCCCCAGGTGGACATTTGGTCCCTGGGCATCATGGTGGTGGAGATGGTGGATGGTGAGCCTCCATACTTCAACGAAACACCAATCAGTGCCATGAAGAAATTGAGAGACGAAGCGGCGCCAAGTGTCAAGAACATGCAAAGGGTCAGAAACACACACACACACAGTTGTGTTTTCATCACTTGTGGGGACTTCACATTGATTTCCATTAGTTTCTATAGCTTAACGATTACCATAACCCCACATTGTAGACAGAAATAGGTTCCCATAAGGATATGAAATTATGGTACACACTGTCAGGTGAGAGTTGAGTGAGGAAGAAAAATGCAGCTAACAGTTTGTTTAAGTTCTTCCGACATTAAAATCAATTACTCTTTGAAGAAAACCTGTTTTTACTCTTTATACAAATATATGTATTTCTTTCTAAATTATTTATGCATTTTTTGCAAACTTTCTGACCGTAATTTAGCTCCATACCATAAAGGTGGTCAAAAAAGTAATGAAAAATGAAAAGAAATTGAAACAGAAAAAAAAAGTTTATATTGTTGGTTAAGTAATAATGATAAAAAACAATTAAACAAACAACCCAACCAATCGATATTATGTTATGTTTTGTCATATTAATAAATAATAATAAAAACAGTTGTTCTCACAGAAGTTTGATGGCGTAGTATTTTATCAGCAGCAGAACGATGATGTAGAAATAAATCCTATTTCAGCCTTTTAGCTTCTCCAGGTGTTCTCAGGCTGATGGTGTCCATGTTGGCTGCAGGTTTCTCCAGTGCTGAAGGACTTCCTGGGCTGCATGCTGACACGTGACACGCTACAGCGCAGTGGTGCTGCCGCCCTGCTGCAGCATCCCTTCATGCTGCAGGCCACCGCGCCACGCTGTCTAGTGCCACTGGTGGAGCAGCACCGCAAACGCATGTCGCTCTCCTGAGCCTCACCTGGATCTGACCAGACCTGAGCCTCACCTGGAGTCAGACTGGAGGATCCTCAGGTGGTTCACACCAGAGACTCACCTGGGATCACACCTGATGCTTCAGGATTTACATAATACACCTGAGATCCCATTAAAGACTAACCTCAGGATTCACCTGGAGCTTCAAAAGGACCACATGTTTTCTTTCTACTTTCATTTTTTTCGTTTTTATTTTATTTTTTTACTTTTATTTGCTTTTTTATTTTACTTTTTTTTCTCTTTTTTTAGTTATTTTATTTTATAGAGTTGTTGAGGAACCTTTTCAGTGTTTCAGGCAGAAAATGGAAGGGAGGTGATGTGCAGCAAAGGTCCAGAGGTCAGGGGTCAAACTCCAGATTACTGCTTCCAGGATGAATATCCTCTGAACTCGAAGTGCCAGCTGCTGCAGCTGATTTTATTTTTTATAAACTTCAACCTGAATTTGAGCTTTTAAAACATTTCATGTTCCTTCTAATTTTCGCTATAATTCTTAAATTTACATTTTCAGTTAAAATCAAAACAATTCCAAACAAATTGGAATAAAATAAATCAGGTTTTTATTCTGATTTCAGATTAAATCACATTTCATGTTGATATAATTAACAAACAGCTGAGAGATTAAACAATAAGCTCTCCTATCATCAGAAATATTTCAGTTTATTTGTAATTATATTGTTTTATTATTAACATTTGCACTTGTTCACATTTTGATGTTTGTGAGCATTTTTTAAATAAGGGTAACGTTGAATAAATATCAGTGTTCTGTCAGATTGTCAATTTCTGCTTAAGTTCTGCTATTTTATGAGCAATATTACATTAAACTAAAAATGATTTAATTTTTATTAATAAACCATCAGGTGAGATTTTTAGGTAAAGGAGGAGCAAGATGTATGGAGAGCCATCTTAGTCAAAATTACATACTGTTATTAACAAATCACGAAATAACATGACATAAATATTATATATATATATATATATATATATATATATATGTGTGTGTGTGTGTGTGTGTGTGTGTGTGTGTGTGTATAGCTTATGTTGTCAAATTTTATTTATTAATATATTTATATAATTTTGAAGAAAATGGCTTTCCATAAACATTTAACTCCAGATGTTAATTCAACACTGAGGATTATTTAATTCCATTTTAAAAACAGATTTATCTCATTATGATGCTGATGTTTGATATAAATTATAAACATGAACATTTTCCACTTACATCTCCCTACAAAAGTATCCACACCCTCTCAGTATTTTCCCCTTTTGTTCAATTAAAACACAAATTTTATCATCTCCAGCTCAGGCTGGATGGAGAACATCTGAATATGTCAGTTTCTAAGGTTAACCACATATTCTGCAGAACATGTGCAGAATGTTCATCAATAATTTATATACAGCTGAACTCTACTGCCACCTGCTGGAGTGGCATCTTAATGACACATTTTCAGATCTGTGTGAGGTCAAACTGGTGACCTCTTCTTTTTAGGACATAGAGGAGGAGCTCGGGATTCTGGGATGTTGAAGTTTAAGGGGTTAGGGCTAGTTGTTGTATCAACTTTTCTGCCAAGTTCAGAAAGTCAAATGTTTGTTTCAGATCATGAACTAAGGCTGAAATTTACACATTTCCTGATCAGGTTGGGTTGATTTCTGGGTTTCTTCTTGTGAACAAAAAAATCTCTCATCCAATGAAGAATCCCTTCGGTTTCTTAATCTGAAAATAATTTTCCTGAATAAAAACCGATCAGAACAGCTGCAGCAGTTTAATACCAACACATCTTTGAGGCTGCAGATAAAACCCGTCAGGTTTCTATTTCCAGACTGAGGAGTCGGAGATAAAGAGACACAAACCCTTCAGCTCATCACAGACCACTCATCATATCAGCAAGTAACAGAAACATCTTTCTTCTTGTCATTAAAGGTTAAAGAAGCTTTTGATAAAATGTCAGATGTGATTTTATTATTTTTAATTTAATCAGCTGCTTGTATTGTGTCACAAACTGATTATTTTTCTTGGATGAATGCCTGAAGGACGGCTTAAGAGGGATAAATATCTGGGGGGTTTTTTATCTTGTTGGCAGCATACAAAAAGCCCTCAAGTTAAAATTGTCTTTCACTCGAAATCAAAATTAAACATGTAGCTGGACGTCACCATGGAGATAAACAGAATTAGGAAGGAAAGGACAAGAGGATTGATTTGCAGAAAATCAAAAAAATCTCTACATTAAAGCGATGTGGTTTCTGAAAAAATAACCAACATTTACTCTCTCTCTAGGGCTGTACGGAGCTAAATTAGAACCATAAAGTTTGAAACTCAAAAAATAGATAAAAACTGCATTTTCAAATTCAGCAGGTTTTTTTTTAGGTAAAATTTTTTATTTCAGTTTCAAAATAATTGTTCAGTTTAAGTTTTATTTTCAGTTTCAACTTTTTTAAAACAAACTTGACTGTATGGGGCTAAATCAGGGCAATAAAATAAAATCAAAAATTATTTTGAAACTGAAAATAAAATGGAAACTGAAAAAAGTTTAAAAACCAATTTTCAGTTTCAAGGTTTTTTCAGTTTAAGAAATTCTATTTCCATTTCAGTTATTTTTTGGTTTACATTTAATTTTTTCCAGCTTCAATTTTTTTTCTTCTTTTTTTAAATAAACTTGATGGCCCTAATTTAGCTCCGTGTGGCTTTTTTGTTGTCCATACATTTTCCCTTTTAAAAATTTTAATTGTTTTATTTTGTGTTGTAAAAGAAAAAAAATGAAATCTATGAACCTATTTAGATTAACCGAAACAGATGGATATGATCTATGTGTTTATAAATGTCAAAAAGTAAATAACATTTTAAAAAGCAGAGAAAAGATAACTTTTAAATATTGTTTCTGTGTTGATATCATTTATCCACTGAAATAAATAGAAAAATGATGATCAGATAAAGTTAAGTAACTTTGATTCAATTCAGTTCATTTTAATTTTGTAAAATAAAATAAAAACTAAAAAAAGAATATTTTTAAATTATTTGAGGTTATTTTCTTTAAAAATCAATGGTCAGTCACATAACCAGATGATACATGAAATCTAAATCTCAGTTTGTATAAATTAATTTTGGAAGATTTAATAGTCGCTAACCTCAACCTACTCAAATCTCTTTTTTTCCATGATTGAAAAGGTACATTCTAATTATCTTTATGCATTATTTTGAAAAGTATTATGTTTTGTTCTCTTGTTACTAGAGGAGATGTTTGAGCGTTACACTGGAGTCTAAACGAAGACTATCTATCAGCAGACAGATAAGCAGCAATTCTCTGGTTTTCCTCAAAAGGACTGCAACACCCAAAGGTCCAGAATCTGCCCTCCTGGTGCATTCAGAGACACATTTAGATCTGCAGCTGCCTCTGTCTCACCAGATATCTCCTAATTTGGTCCAAAGGGAGGATTTATAAATCTGTGTCCTCTTCACCAACCTGCAGTTCTGCAGAGGGACTGAAAGTGAAACGTTTCATTCTCTAGCTGTTCTTCTGTCTACTGTCCACCATGGGTGATGCTCTGATGGCTGAATTTGGGAAGGCTGCCTCTTTCCTGAGGAAGTCTGAAAAGGAGCGCCTGGAGGCTCAGACCAGACCGTTTGACATCAAGACTGAATGTTTTGTTGTGGATGATAAAGTGGAGTACATGAAAGGACAGATTGTCGGCAAAGAAGGAAGCATGGTGACCGTCAAGAAGGAAGACGGTACGACAGTGACGGTGAAGGATTCGGATGTTCATCCCCAAAATCCACCCAAATTCGATAAAATCGAAGACATGGCGATGTTTACATTCCTCCATGAGCCAGCGGTGTTGTTTAACCTCAAAGAACGCTACGCCGCATGGATGATTTACACCTACTCTGGGCTCTTCTGTGTCACCGTCAACCCTTACAAGTGGCTCCCAGTCTATGACTCGGAGGTGGTGGCAGCCTACCGGGGAAAGAAGAGGAGCGAAGCGCCCCCTCACATCTTCTCCATCTCCGATAACGCCTACCAGTACATGCTGACCGACAGGGAGAACCAGTCTGTCCTCATCACCGGAGAATCTGGTGCAGGAAAAACAGTGAACACTAAGAGGGTCATCCAGTACTTTGCCAGCATCGCTGCGGTTGGAGGTGGAGCCAAAAAGGACAGCAGCAAGGGGACTCTGGAGGATCAAATTATCCAGGCAAACCCGGCACTCGAGGCCTTTGGCAATGCCAAAACACTGAGAAATGACAACTCGTCTCGTTTTGGAAAATTCATCAGGATTCACTTTGGCACAAGTGGGAAACTGTCATCGGCCGACATCGAGACGTACCTGCTGGAGAAGTCCCGTGTTACATTCCAGCTTAAGGCTGAGAGGAACTACCACATCTTCTACCAGATCCTGTCCAACCAGAAGCCTGAGCTGCTGGATATGCTGCTCATCACCAACAACCCGTACGACTACTGCTACATCTCCCAAGGAGAGGTAACGGTCGCCTCCATTAACGACTCTGAGGAGCTTATGGCCACAGACAGTGCCTTCGATGTGCTAGGCTTCACTGCTGAGGAGAAAACGGCTGTCTACAAACTGACCGGTGCCATCATGCACTACGGCAACATGAAGTTCAAACAGAAGCAGCGCGAGGAGCAGGCTGAACCAGACGGTACCGAGGCTGCAGATAAATCAGCTTACCTAATGGGGCTCAACTCTGCAGATCTCATCAAGGGGCTGTGCCATCCCAGGGTGAAGGTCGGAAATGAATATGTCACCAAGGGCCAAAGTGTGGATCAAGTCTACTATGCCATCGGTGCACTGGCTAAGTCGGTGTATGAGAAGATGTTCAACTGGATGGTGGTGAGAATCAACCAGTCGTTGGACACCAAGCAGCACCGTCAGTACTTCATAGGAGTGCTGGACATTGCTGGTTTTGAGATCTTTGATTTCAACACATTCGAGCAGCTGTGCATCAACTACACAAACGAGAAACTGCAGCAGTTCTTCAACCATCACATGTTTGTCCTGGAACAAGAAGAATACAAGAAAGAGGGGATTGAATGGGAGTTCATTGACTTTGGGATGGATCTCCAGGCCTGTATTGACCTAATCGAAAAGCCATTGGGGATTCTTTCAATTCTTGAAGAGGAGTGTATGTTTCCCAAAGCAAGCGACCAGACTTTTAAGGCTAAGCTCTACGATAATCACCTGGGAAAGAACAAGATGTTTGAGAAGCCCAGGGCAACAAAAGGGAAATCAGAGGCTCATTTTGCCCTGGTTCACTATGCTGGTACAGTCGACTACAACATCGGCGGCTGGCTGGTCAAAAATAAAGACCCTCTGAATGAAACGGTGGTTGGACTTTACCAGAAATCCTCCCTAAAGCTGCTGAGTCTGCTGTTTTCAAGCTACTCAGGAGCTGATGGTGGCGAAAAATCAGGTGGCAAAGGAGCGAAGAAGAAGGGTTCTTCATTCCAGACAGTGTCTGCTCTCCACAGGGAGAACCTCAACAAGCTGATGACTAACTTGAAGACCACTCATCCTCACTTTGTCCGTTGTCTGATTCCCAATGAGAGGAAAACTCCAGGGGTCATGGACAACTGCCTTGTGATGCACCAGCTTCGCTGCAATGGTGTCCTGGAAGGCATCCGGATCTGCCGGAAGGGTTTCCCAAACCGGGTTCTCTATGGCGACTTCAAGCAACGCTATCGAATCTTGAATGCCTCTGCGATCCCAGAAGGTCAGTTCATCGACTGCAAGAAGAGTGCCGAAAAGCTGCTGGGATCTCTCGACATCGACCACACCCAGTACAAGTTTGGCCACACAAAAGTCTTCTTCAAAGCCGGCCTGCTAGGGACACTTGAGGAGATGCGAGATGAGCAACTCTCTCGGATCATCACCAGGATTCAGGCCAATGCCAGAGGGATCCTGATGAGGGAGAAGTTTGCTAAACTTGTGGAGCGCAGGGATTCCCTAATGGTCATTCAGTGGAACCTCCGATCTTTTCTGGGTGTGAAGAACTGGCCCTGGATGAAGCTGTTCTTTAAGATTAAACCGCTTCTGAAGAGCGCAGAGGCCGAGAAGGAGATGGCCAACATAAAGGACGAATTCAAGAAGGTGAAGGAGGCTCTGGAGAAATCGGAAGGAAGGCGGAAGGAACTCGAAGAGAAAATAGTGACTCTCCTCCAAGAGAAGAATGATTTGACCTTGCAGATACAGTCTGAACAGGACACTCTGACAGACGCAGAGGAACGATGTGAACAACTCATCAAGAGTAAGATTCAACTGGAGGCCAAGCTGAAAGAGATGAATGAAAGACTGGAGGATGAAGAGGAGCTGAATGCAGATCTTACAGCCAAGAAGCGCAAACTTGAAGATGAGTGCTCTGAGCTGAAAAAGGATATCGATGACCTGGAGCTAACTTTAGCCAAGGTGGAAAAGGAGAAGCATGCTACAGAGAATAAGGTGAAAAACCTCATGGAAGAGATGGCGTCTCAGGATGAGAACATTCTGAAGCTGACCAAAGAGAAAAAAGCACTACAGGAGGCCCACCAGCAGACACTGGATGACCTTCAAAGTGAAGAGGACAAAGCCAACAGCCTGACTAAAGCTAAGGCAAAACTGGAGCAGCAAGTGGATGATCTGGAGGGTTCACTGGAACAAGAGAAGAAAGTCAGGATGGACCTGGAACGCTCAAGGAGGAAACTCGAAGGCGACTTGAAACTGACCCAGGAAACTCTGATGGACTTGGAGAATGACAAGCAGCAGCTGGAGGAGAAACTCAAGAAGAAGGACTTTGAGGTGAGTCAAATCACCTCAAGACTGGAGGATGAGCAGGTTGCCTCAGTTCAGCTCCAGAAGAAGCTGAAAGAAAACCAGGCGAGAATCGAGGAGCTGGAAGAAGAGCTGGATGCTGAGCGTGCAGTGCGGGCCAGGGTGGAGAAGCAGCGCTCAGATCTGTCCCGTGAACTGGAGGACATCAGTGAACGCCTGGAGGAAGCTGGCGGAGCCACATCAGTCCAGGTGGAGATGAACAAGAAAAGAGATGCTGAGTTTCAGAAGCTGCGTAGGGAGCTGGAGGAGTCAACCCTCCAACATGAGGCTACCGCCGCCACGCTGAGGAAGAAACATGCTGACAGCGTCGCCGAACTGGGGGAGCAAATAGACAACCTGCAGCGTGTGAAGCAGAAACTGGAGAAGGAGAAGACGGAGCTGAAACTAGAGCTGGACGACTTGGCCTCCAACATGGAGAGCGTGGTGAAGGCCAAATCCAACATAGAGAAGATGTGCCGCACAATGGAAGACAATATGAATGAATACAAGAGCAAATATGAGGAGGCTCAACGGACCGCCAACGACTTGACAACTCAGAAGGCCAAACTGCTCACCGAGAACGGAGAGCTGGGGCGCCAGCTGGAGGAGAAGGAGTGCTTGATTTCACAGCTGACCAGAGGAAAGAACTCGTACAACCAGCAGGTGGAAGACCTGCGCAGACAACTGGAGGAGGAGGTAAAGGCAAAGAATGCCCTCGCGCATGCTTTGCAGTCTGCTCGGCATGACTGCGATCTGCTGAGGGAACAGTTCGAAGAAGAGCAGGAAGCTAAAGCTGAGCTGCAGAGGGCTCTTTCTAAGTCCAACACGGAGGTTTCAGCTTGGAGAACCAAATATGAGACAGATGGGATCCAGAGAACGGAGGAGCTGGAAGAGGCAAAGAAGAAGTTGGTGCAAAGACTACAGGAAGCCGAAGAAGCCATCGAGGCTGTGAATGCAAAGTGTTCCTCCCTTGAGAAGACCAAACACCGCCTCCAAAATGAGATTGAAGACCTCATGCTGGATCTGGAGAGATCCAATGCAGCCTCAGCAGCGCTGGACAAAAAGCAAAGAACCTTTGATAAGATCCTCGCAGAGTGGAAGCAGAAATGTGAGGAGTCGCAATGTGAACTGGAGGCCTCCCAGAAGGAAGCTCGCTCTCTGAGCACTGAACTCTTCAAGCTGAAAAACGCGTACGAGGAATCCCTGGATCAACTTGAGACGATGAAGAGAGAGAACAAGAACCTGCAGGAGGAGATTTCCGACCTCACCGAACAGCTTGGGGAGGGCGGCCGCAGCGCTCACGAGCTGGAGAAGATCCGGAAGCAGCTGGAGCAAGAAAAGGCCGAACTCCAGTCGGCGCTGGAAGAGGCAGAAGGCTCGCTGGAGCATGAAGAGACCAAGATCCTGCGAACACAGATGGAGTTCAACCAAATGAAGGCTGACATTGAGCGTAAACTGGCTGAGAAAGACGAGGAATTGGAGCAGGTGAAGAGGAACTACCAAAGGATGCTCGAATCTCTTCAGTCTTCTCTGGAGTCGGAGACCAGGAGCAGAAATGAGGCTTTGAGAGTCAAGAAGAAGATGGAGGGCGACCTCAACGAGATGGAGATCCAGCTGAGCCAAGCCAACCGGCAAGCGGCAGATGCTCAGAAGCAGGTCAAAACCCTTCAGGCGTTCCTGAAAGATGCACAGCTCCAGCTGGACGACGCCCAACATGGCAACGATGACCTGAGAGAGAACATGGGTTTGCTGGAGCGCCGGAGTACCCTGATCCAGGCAGAGCTGGAGGAGGTGAGGGCCACACTGGAGCAGACGGAAAGAAGTCGCAAGCTAGCGGAACAGGAACTTACAGATACGACGGAGCGGATGCAGCTGCTGCACTCTCAAAACACCAGCCTGATCAACCAGAAGAAGAAACACGAGGCCGACCTGCAGAGCCTGCAAAACGAACTGGAAGACGCCATACAGGAGAACCGCAATGCCGAAGAGAAGGCAAAAAAAGCCATCACTGATGCCGCCATGATGGCCGAGGAGCTGAAGAAGGAGCAGGACACCAGTGCCCATCTGGAGCGCATGAAGAAGAACATGGAGCAGACCATCAAGGACCTGCAGCACCGGCTGGATGAAGCCGAGCAGATCGCCATGAAGGGCGGCAAGAAGCAGCTCCAGAAGCTGGAGGCTCGCATCAAAGACCTGGAGAACGAGCTGGAGGCAGAGCAGAAGAGGGGCGGCGAGTCCGTCAAGGCGCTCCGCAAGTACGAGCGCCGCGTCAAAGAGCTCACCTACCAGACGGAGGAGGACCGCAAGAACATGGCGCGCCTGCAGGACCTGGTGGACAAGCTGCAGCTGAAGGTGAAGTCCTACAAGCATGCAGCCGAGGAGGCGGAGGAGGCGGCCAACGCTAACATGGCCAAGCTGCGCAAGCTGCAGCACGAACTGGAGGAGGCTGAGGAGAGAGCAGACATCGCAGAGTCGCAGGTCAACAAGCTGAGAGCCAAAACCCGAGACGGATCCTCCAAGAAGGGACTCGACGACTGAGGAGCAGGCGAGTTCCTGCAAACAGCTGCAAATTATTTGTTCTTTTCACAATGTTTTTCAGAAATGTATAAATATCAGAGTTCCAAACTAAACAAACTAAACATTTAGTTTATATACTAAATATTTAACTTTCAAATTAAAAATTTAGTTAGGAAGCTAAATATTTGGTTCTAAATTAAATGTTTAACTAAATATTTAGTTTGAAAACAAAAATATTTAAATATTTGTTTTGGTAAAGTAATATTTAGTTCCAAACTAAATATTTAATTTTCAATCCAAAGATTTATTTTTCCGAGCAGCATATTTAGCTCAAGCCTAAATATTTAGCGTGCTAACTAAATATTTAAGTTCCTAGCTAAATATTTAGCTTTGTTGTAGATCAAGAAAGAGGAAAAATGTGGTGAATAAATTCCAGTTATATTAAACAGAAATGTTGACATTAATTTCACATATTTACAGGCTAAAACTGGGATGCGTCACATTTTCTCTTACATTGATGATTTTTAACTTGGGATATTTTCTGACTTTAGAAGCTCAGCAAACTTCAGTTTTTTCTTACAAATTTATGACTTTATAAAGTCACAAAATATTCTAGTTTTGATATAATCAATTTGTGCCTTTTTAAAAATTATTTTTCTTGCAAACATACAACTTTTTGACATCAGAGAAAGTCCAAGTTTTTTCTTCTAAATATACCAAATTAATCACAAAATTTCTGAATTTGTTGCCAGAAATGTGATTAATTATTTGTTTTTCTTTTATCTAAAGTCACTATATTGAGTTTTAATCTGTAACTGAGTAAAAGAAAATTCATGTGTTTAATTGTGAATCTTTTCATCAAAGGAGCTGCATCATTTTCTCTCAACGAAATAAACTATGAAGTTCATGAAGTTGAGATTAACTCCATATGCAATAACATTAGATTTAAAAGCAGCAAACTTTAATTCATTTTAATTAAATTACAGTATATGTTTATGCTTCCATTGACTGATTTGTTTCAATCTGTTTTTATTTTTCAGATGGTTCTGGAACCAAACCGGCTGCGACTGATACTTTGTCCTGTTGGCTTCCTCCTTCACAATTATGACATGAATTTATTTTAAGCAAAAGATTTTAGCTTCAAAATAATCGAAACTTTCTGATTTCATAAATATATCTATAAAACATTAATTAATAATTGACTTTATTGTTTGTTCACTTTGATAAACACTTTTTCTAGCTGAGTAGATCTCTAGCATGGCTTCTCTTGTTGATTTTCTTTAAATGAGCCCTTCAAAATAAAAGTTTGAACATGAGCCAGTTCTGATGTAACTCTGGAGAAATTATAATAAACACTGATGAGCACCAAGATCTCGTCTCCAAGTTCATATTCAATCTAAACCTAGAAGAACTTTATTAAAAACAACTTGACACGTTTTAATCAACTGAAGTCTGAGATTTGATTAGGCCATTTCAGAACTTTTGTTTGTGTCATTTTTCAGCTTCACTGTTGTGAATTTCCTGCGGCCCTCCGGGGCCCCCACCCCACACTTTGGGAACCTCTGCTGTAGAGGAAATTGTGTCTTGTTCTCCATTCAGGTGCAGCTTTGCTAACCTGAAACCTGCCGCCATCTTGTTTCTTTTGCTGTTTCGTTCAGGGGTGTGAGAGCAACATCCTGCATGTTTTGGTTCTGCCCGGTTTGACGCGCCTGGACCAAATGATTATCCACTAACCTGCTACCAGCAGCAGGGAACTAAAGCATGCAGGGAACAGGAGTCAGAACACTGGGCCCTCCAGGACCCACTCTGGACACCACTGGTAAAGCAACAAGCTTTTATTTTGAAGAGTTGGGATTCCGGTTCGTATTGACCCATTTCAGCTTCACAGTGTGAGTATAAAACCTGCTGACGCGCCTCCTGTGGGTCCAAAGCGGGATGCTGGATGGTTCTGGAGGGTTCTGGTCTCCGTGACCGCCGCGCAGCATGCGGGACAAAAAGAGCTGGACTGCGGGGTTCGGCCCCGCGGGACGCCGCAGGCCGGCCACCTACACCGGGGAGAAGAAGGCGCAGCTGCTGGCCAGAGCCAACAGGAAGTGGGTGCGGCTCGCCACGGTGGGCGGCTACGTGCTGGCCGTGTCTCTGGCCGCCGGCATCCTGGCTGTTTACTACGGCTTCTTCTGGAGACCCACGCCCGGTTCCGGGCCGTCGGGTCCGGGCAGCAACTGGACCAGGAGCGGAACCAGGGATTCTAAAACCGGGAAGAAATGCGGCGCAGAAAACTGCAATAATTGTTTTCCTGCAGAGAATAAAGACTTTCTGAACTTTTCTGACAGAAAACAGGAAAATATTAAACTTGACAGAACTTCGGTCCACTTCTCCTCCAGCGGGCCCTCTGAGGCTCCTCTGGCCGAGCAGGGCGCCACTCCTCCGGGCGTGACTCCCACCGAGCCCGCGGCTGTGACCGCGGAGGATCCGTCCAACCTGCCGACCCACCGGAGCGCGGAGGCCGGCGGCAGGGCGGCGGCGGGCGGGCAGAGGACTCCTCCGGGTCCGGGGACTGAGACACGACGGCAGACAACTTAATGCAGGATCATTTATTTAGAACGAGATGATCTGTTTTACTTTTTGAGAAATTAGTTATTTTTTCTCATAAACCATGACTGAAAACTGAAATAAGCAACAAATAGAAAATATTTACTCTCCTGGTTGCATCCAGCGGATTTTGACATATTTGTTGGAATAAATTAATTTTGTGCAGAAAACAGAGCAGATTTATTTTCTTCTTTTTAGCTGCAAAATTTATTCTGATGAAGCTTTATTTTATCAAACGCATACAATTTATTAAAATTATGTTTATTTAGAATGTGACATTTTTTTTATGATAACAAAATGAAGAAGAAACCTCAGAAATTTAAATATAGTAGTATTTAATGTTTAAAGTATTTACAGTGTCAGTCAGTAATTTGAAACTGGTTCCTCTGGGTATAAATATACAAAATGTCAAACTAATAAAAATTATAAAATAAAAAACCTGATGGAAGTTTGTCATTTATTTGAATGTGATTAATATTTATAATCTCTTCTTTTTCTCAGTTTTGTGCATTTAAATAAGATCCAGTTTGATAATAATTCATCTTTCATGCATTGATTTATTTGACCTTTTATTAAAATATTAAAAAACTTATTTTAGAATTGTTTTGGGGAATTTGATGTGTTTTTAATCACACTTCCTATAATTTTTCACATCATAGATGTAACTGATGGCTTTGATGAAGAAAATGTAAAATGAATCCAAAAGAACCTGAAATGTTTCTCAGGTTTTCACATTTTTTCCTGTCCAGTTTGGAATAATTATCTGTAAATCCTGTTTCCCGGCTTCCTGTTAGTTCCCTTTGATTTCTGAAGAAGAAAACCCAACAGCAGTAAGTTGTTGTTTTTAACAGGTTTTATTTCTGGTTGGCTTCGTTCAGCTCTCCAGGACAGAACCAGTCCTGGGTTCGGTCCAGAACCGGACCGAACCCAGGAACGTATTGATGGAACGTGTTCTGATGATGTTCTCGCTGAGTTTCCTGGAGACTCGGAGCGTCTGCGGCTCGACCTACATGGGGAAGACGAGGAACCCGGTGAAGGTGCTGAGGCGGCCCTGGTCAGCGATGGTCTTGCCGGCCCACAGCTGGACGTAGACCCGGTTTCCCTGCTCCAGAGCCATCACCATGGCGTTGGAGGCGCCGGCCTGGGTTCCTGCTTTCTGGTAGATGACGAACATGTTCTCTCCGTCCTTCTTCACCCCGGCGTGCAGCTCACCGTTCGGACCGGCGACTCCAGTGACCCGGATGTAGTAGAGACCTTTGACCGGGGCGGTGAAGACACCTGCAGGAAGAGAATCTGGGTCAGCGGTTCTGGTTCTGGAAGACATTTAAACTGCTGCTGGACTTTAGTTGGTCCTGGTTACCAAATTACCAGATTACTGAAACACTGAGATCCAAACCCGATCAACTGGATCATTGATCAACATATTGATGTTTATTGATCAAGTATTGATGACAAAATGTAATCTCTGCTTCTGCTTTTTAAAACGTTGATTGTTTGGTGAGTTTATGATGTTTTATGTCTTCAGAACTGCTGAAATGTGCAGTTTCAGCAGTTTGATTGATTGATTGATTTCTGATAAAGAGTCGTGGTGCGTTCAGGTTCTCAGCGTTTCATGTGAATCCTAAACTAACGCATCGTGATGAAACCCGCCCACCTGTTGCCGGGTCGTATCCGTTGCCGATGTTGGTGATCACTCTCTTGAACTCCAGAGTCTCATCAGCTTGAAGCGGGCCCTTGGTGGTCCAGTCGTTGGTGTCGATGAGTGCGGCGGAGAACGCCACCCTGGATTTGGCTGCAAGAGGTCAGAAGGTCAGTTAGAGGAACTCAAACATCTGGGAGTCTAACAGACAATCAGCTAAAGTCTTAGGAAGAACATCGGAACCGACTCAGGACGTTGTTGTCCACCTCCAGCTTCTGGACCCGCTCAGGCAGACCGCCCTGCTGGGCGCCGACCAGACCGCACACCAGCACCGCCACCAGGAACAAACTGGACTTCATCTTCACTGAGGACTGAGATACTGGACCCACTGCAGGACAGGAGACTCTGTGCCGAAGCTCTGGAGCGCTCTGGGTTTTATCCAGGTCCGGATCCGAGCTTTGGATCTCTGGGAACAAAGATCCGAGTTGAACGAGTCCAACGTGATGCAATTTATTGATCCTTACCGGCAACGGATGATCAATACTGGTTAATGTTTCGGTGTCACCTTGTTTGACACTGGATCAGCATTTCTCACCTCCTGGTTCTGGTCCAGGTGGGATGAGGAAACATCGGATCAGAACCAGGGCAGCAGCTCAAGCAGATACCAGTAGAGACTCAACCTGACAGATAAACACACACACACACAC
Organism: Poeciliopsis paucimaculata; assembly: GCA_903067055.1. NCBI lineage: Eukaryota > Metazoa > Chordata > Actinopteri > Cyprinodontiformes > Poeciliidae > Poeciliopsis > Poeciliopsis paucimaculata. Next base: position 24,451 of record CAEGAD010043048.1, read on the forward strand.
GCACACACACCCCCACACACACACGCACACACACCCCCACGCACACACACACACACACACACACACACACACACACACGCACACACACACACACACACACACACACACACACACACAGCATGGACGCCATACACACTCTGTATTCCCTTCATTTCCCATAATCCCACTGGATGCTCGCCAGTTTGATGCTTCGCCTCGTTCTTTAGGAACCAAGGATTCAATCTGTGCATCTCCACTTTAGCACAGAGATGCAGTTTACTAGAAAATACAAACGCTTTGGTACAATAATCAATAATAATATGAACACTGATCTAATCTGTAGAAAAGCAGCAGCAGTTTTTATTATGCTTCATTGAACATGTTAGGATTGACCTGTGGCCTAAACAAAACATTAATTTATTTTGCACAAAATCACTTATATAATGAGATTTTACTCAGCTGATGTCAGACTCTAGTTTTTCTATTATTGCCTAATTTGGATGCTGAGGTTTTGAGATGAACCCGGTTCCGACCGAACCTCCGGGTTCCGACCGAACCTCCGGGTTCCGACCCAACCTCCGGGTTCTGCTGCGTCATGAGAATATAAAAAGTGACATTTTGATTAAAATCCAGCTTATTTCCAGAGGAAATGATTCATGTTCAGACAGAACAGTGTTTGTTCTAGTCGCTGATTCCTAAATGGCTGAAGATTTATTTAATTTTTAAAATTGAAAATAACAGAATTTAGCCAAAAAATAAAACTCAACCAACCATCTCTTCTCAGAGCTTGGTATGTCTGGGCTTTGTTTAGGCCACTTTACAGGCAAAATGATGTTTCCTGTTGTTTCTTTCAAACTCGTTCTATTTTACAATAGAACGAGTTTTAAAAATCTTTATTTGAACTAATTCAGCAGAAATGTAAAATAACCAGGAAGCTTTTTGTATGAGTATTATTTGAACAAAGAGATTAATAAATGGAAAGCAGGAAAATCCCATAAGCAGATTTTTACAGTGTTCAGAGGTTAAATCATCTAAACCTTCGTTTAGTAAGAGATTCATTATCAGAACCAGTCTGAGCTCTAAAGTTCTTGTTTTTCTCTTGATCAAAAACACAAAATAGATTCATATGTGGAGAAACTTTTCTCTCTGTTCCCTGAACTCAGAGCAGTGGAGCTGCTGCTGCTGCTGCTGCTGCTGGTGCTGGTGCAGCTGCTGGTGCAGCTGCTGGTGCTGGTGCTGCTGCTGCTGCTGCAGGCAGCAGAGCCTCTGACTCAACCAAAGCAAACTACCAAGCAGAGAAACAACAACCTGGTTAAATCTGACCAAAACGGTACAATTGTTGAAATGTTTCATGTTTTCCTGCTGTGATTTTGTTATAATCATTGACTGAATGATAACAGGATCTGTATGAAATTCTCTGGATACCATAACTCAAAGTTTTAGCTGATAAACTCTAAATCAGTGCTGCCCTCCTTATCTTGTCGCTAGTCACTGACTTTGTTGTGAGGAATGTAGTTTTCATTCCTTGAGTGTCTAACAAATATAATAAATTGACAATAAACTTTTACTTTGTTAAGAAGTAGCTAGATTTGTTTATTTTATGAATATACAGACACGTTATCAGTGTCTGTATATTCATGAATATGAGGTTTTTAAAATCAGTATTTCTTTACAACGAGCTTCTATTTGTTGCTGAAAAGCGACTTGTTGGTTGTTTTTGTCTTGTTTCAGGTGTGCTGAGATATTTGCACCAGGAATTAGACTGAAATGCTGCAGTTCAGGTTTTTTCCAGGTTCTTTCATCTCTTCCTGCTTTTTTCTACATTTCCTACTTTTCCTGATTTAAATCTATTGTTTACATTATTTTGAGTGTTTAGGTAAAAAAAACATAACTAGAATTTGTATTTAGTTCAACCAGTAATAAAGACCAACAGAGATAAAAACATCAAAATGATTAATTTCTTTTTTCCATCTGGTTGAACATTAATCTAACGTTGCATTTAGTTTTTCCTTCACTAAATGCAAATTATTTAAAGTCCAGGCTTTAAGTAATTACATTTAAAACATGTAGTCTAGAGAGGAACAAAAATATTCAGAGAATATTCAATAACCATAAAAATGTCTGGCATCCAACAAATTAGTGAAATATTCCTTTATTTTGATCTGGGATTGTTTGCTAATATAAAACCAGATGTTTGTGTCATGTGCCCAGTTGCTGACCTGTCCTCATGCGGCCTAAAGGTCAACGCTCTAATCGATTGCATAAGGTTTGAAACGGGCCTCTGTGTCCACATCTGATCTGTGGACTGATTAAATGTTCTATTTGCTCTAGATGAACCTTCCTGATCGGCCATCAGATCATCGTTTGCTGAAGGTTGAACCTCTGATCAAATTAAACTGAATGAAAACTTCAACTGATGCTCCAGCAAAAACATCGGCTACAAGAACTCAGAGCAGATCTGCATAAATCAGGACAATCAGAGAGAAAACAAGAAAGGTCTAAATTATCTTTTAAATTAAAGTGATACTTTCATCCAAATTGCTAAAAGTTACTCTAGATGGCTTCAGATTAGGATTAGATAATCTTCACACACAGCGGCTCTCTGTCAGCCATTACCAGCGTCGCGTCTTCTGCTGGTCGGAGCATCAAAGACTCAATGAAACTTTCTAATTCCACCATTTCTCTCTCTTTCTGAGTCCAAGTTCTTCTGGTTTAACTCTAACATTATGAATGATCCAATCAGAAGCTAACAAAGCTATGACATCATCACCTTGGCCTTTCAAGGCCATTCAAAGACTCACTGATATCCCTAAATGCAAACATAGAAAATCAAATAAAGTACAATTTGGATTTTAGTGCAAATCCATGTAATAAATTAATTACATGGATTTTAACGTGTTTCTTACAAAAGTTCCTCCCAGAACCTTTGTATTTGGATGTTTCTGGTACATCCGTAAATCTGAAGCACAACATGGAGGATGAAGCTGCTTCTCCATCCACTGCCGTTCATTTCTGCTTTCTAACCTGATCCGATTGGATGCTGGAAAACACAGAACTTGTGTTCAAACTGTGCTAAAAGGAGTTAGCCTGTCAGTGAAGCTATGCTAGCCTAAATTAGCATCTCATGCTAAACATGTAGCAGTTACCGCTAACAAGAGCAATAAAAACCATATTCTTTCTTTTTATTTTGTTTAATCAGAGTTAAAACTGCTAGATTTGAGTCAAAGTAAGAAAAACCTTGAAATCCAAAACTAACTAATAAACTTTAGTGCCAGGAACTGAGCGACATTAAAGCTCCTCCTGTATTTACTTTTCCCACTTACTGCTGTTCTCTTCTCAGACTTTAGGTGTCGCTGCTGAGAGTTGGACTTGACCATAAATCAGCAGTTTGAGTTCTGCTTTTGTTCCCAGAATCATCAGATTACATCTGCTGATCTGTTTTTTTTTTTTTACATTAATCTGCCGCCCGTCCACGCTCCGCTCTGATTGGTCGGTTCCATCTCATTTGAATGTTCACACCAGCTTTCCAACCGGATCCTGCCAGATCCTTCAGTCAACAACAAACACGCTGCGAATGTTTACTGGAACGTTCCGGGTCAATGTTTGACTTGAAGGGAACAGAAAGTTCTCCAGGTAAAAAACACCAACAGCCTCTGAACTGAGTCTGAATAATTCACTTCAACTAAAATACTGAAGTTTTAGTGTTTGTTAAATAAAAAGCTCGTTTTTAGTCTGAATTTTTGCACGCATCAACATTTTCCTTTGACTGTTTTGAGTTTAGTAAAATCCAAATAAGACCCAAACAGTCCCAGAGATGAAAAAGAGTTTTAATGGCGGCAGAGCAGAAACAAAGGATCTGATCCCCTACTCCAGCATCTCTCTGAACAAACAGCCTGAGTCTTAAAGAGGAGCGGCAAAAGCAAAAGAGATGGATTAGCAGAGCTGATGATGTCATCCAGGACATTTTACTGTGGGTCATCGTCTCTGCTCTCAGTCAGAGGCCTCCTCTGATTCCAGCAACGCTGACAGCTACTGGAGCACCGTCCTGACCATCAACATTGATCTGAATTATATTATTTAATTTTCCTTTGGAACAAATAAAGTATTTTTGAACTGAATTAGATAATTTCACATAGATTAACTACATTTAAATCTTTAAAACAAGAGGAGAAATTAAATCCAAACATAAAATATAGTAGATATATAAAACAAAATGGAAGAAATCAGCCTTTCTGTCCATATTCCTCCTTTATTGAAGCAGAAGTTTCACTTCATTGGTGCAAATCTGTCAAATTAAAATCGGTTTGATGGTTTTTTTTGGTTGAATTTTAAATTTTTCTTCTTTTTCTTCAAGTTTGGATTTCTAAATAATTTCTGTCTTTATTATTCCACTTAGAAAACAAATATATTTTTATGGATTTTTAATGAGTTTGGACAAAAAATAAAATCAGGCAGCAAATAAAAAACATCAGTGCCAATTTTTAATGTTTGCTAAACAAAATATGAGACTTTAATACAATCTGAGGAAAATCTGCAGTTAATGGTACATTTTAGAAAACAAATCCTTGATGTGATATTTCTCAAAATTAGATTTTAGAAAGAAATAAAGTCCAAAGTGTCGGCGAGGAAATGAAGCAGGAAGTTTTGGCCTCTTCATTGTTGGATAAATATGGCAGCTTTTGCCTCCCAGACAAACTGCTGATGATGCAGACCTATGTTGTTATGTTTTCTATGAGTTTTTACTGGATTCAAATGTTTTTTCGGGTCGCGTCCCGATCGGCGCGGCGGCCCATCAGCATAACGAGGTTTCTGGCTGATTGGAGATCAGCTCAGATTAATCCCATCAAAATGAATCATCCAGCATCTCCTGGATTAAAACCACTTCATCAGCTGGTGACCCCATGACCTCTCAGGTACAAACAGGAAGTGTGTCTGATTTTAGACCTCACAGAAAGATGAACATAGAAATATCCCTCCTTTTAAAGGAGGTATATGTGCATAGTTCAACATTTACAAGAAAAAACAAATTCAGAAATTTTCTAGAAAAAAATCTGAGTTTGAAAGATCAAAATATTATTTTTGATGATAATGAACCATTTAAAAAGGGATTCAAACATAAATGTCGCTGTACCAGATTATCACAAAAGCGAATTCACATCATTTAGTCCCTTGCAGTCAAACTCAAAAATTTACCATTTCTTTCTAAAAAATATGATATTAATCTTAAAATTTGAGTTTTTTTCTGGCAAATTTTCAGCTTGAAATTGAGAAATTTCCTTGTTTTTCTAAACATTTTCTGAGAATTATCTTAAAATATCCATCTATCCAAAATATCAACATTTTTCAAAAACAAATGTCCAAATTCTTCCTAGAAAATGTCTGAGAACGATCCAACAATCTAACCAGCAAATTTGGCTTTTCAAACTCAGGAATTATCTAGAAAACATCTGAGATTAGGATTAAACTTTCTGACCTTTTTGGCTGAAATGTACTCCTCTTTTCCATCTACAAACAGACCAGGCTCTATTTGGTCATTTTTTGCCAGAGGGCGGATTTCTTTTGAGGTGATGATAATGAAAATGCCGCTCATGGCCTCCAGGGGGCTCCACAGGACAGGATCATCTCCAGCTCAATGTTTGGAGATTTACAGAAACACACTGGACCCAGAAGCCAAATTCACATAAATTACCATTAAATAATCATGGAAAATAACATTTTTAAGTTAAACAGAAAATATGAAATTCACTTGTATTTTAATGTGGAAATATATTTTTTAATATTTGATATTTTTCTTTAAAAATATTTGAAAAAGTGTCATTTTTGACGAGAATATTCAAACAAATAAACAAACAAACAAACAAACACTGCACCTTGAAACAGAAGCTCACTTGGTTTATTGAGCAGAACAAGGCCAGTGTGACCAGAACAGACCATGAAACTGGACCCGGAACCGCAACAGAACCAGCGGATCAGACCCAAACCCAGAACCTGCAGCAGAAATCAAGTTCAACTAGTTTGATTTTAAAAATAAAGTCTCAATAAAATGTTTCCGTCTGGAGGTCAGAGGTCGCCACGACGACGCCTGACAGGAAGGAAAACCCAGAGAAAATGGACCCAGAATCAGACCAACAGTTCTGCAGGTGAAACTCCCGGTTAGAACCAGAACCAGCAGAACCAGATTAAATATCTGCCGTCTGGTTTTGGCCCATTAGTTAGAACCGACCAGAACCAACCGGACCGTGAAGATGACTCAGATGGGTCTGGGCCCAACAGATGCCTAATCAGCCTTGTTGCCATAGAAACGACCCCTCAATGCCGCCACACTGTGAGCAACGGGCCAATCATTTACCTCCAACCAATTAAAACACAATATTTTGATTTAAATGGTAAAATAAATACCTGGTATAATAATCAATAATAATAATTTATTAACAGTCGCAGCAATAATATGGATTAATAATAATAATAACTGATATTAACAGACATTTATCTCATTTTGCTGCCATTTGTTTGTAAATGGGGCGGAGCTTCTGTTCATGTGATGCAGCAAAGGATTGTGGGTATTTAACTGAAGCAGAGAAGAAAAAAATATCAAATACTGTTAAATATGGACACAAACTTTTATATCAGTGCATTATTATTATTATTAAGATAAATTATTATTCAGTTCAAACTTTTAGCAACATGAATCAATATTCATTTTAGTTTTGGAGTCACAATATTCTATTCTACATTTCATGTAATTAAAATATAATTTTTTATTTATATTAGATTAAAATTTGAAATAAATAAAATTATTGAATGAAATCATTAAACTATATAATTTATTAGAATTAATTTCTTAAATTACATTTTGTCCATTTTTTCTTATCTAACTTGTCTGTCAACAGAACCAGAAAACGGGTCGAACACAACTTTGATTTAGACTGAAAACTAAAACTAAATGTTTTTATTTACACTAAAATTAAATATTAACGACATTAAGAAACAAATAAGGTGCTTTTTACACAGAATGTTTTCTCTTTAGTCAAAGTTTTACTGTTCTGGAAACATTTTTGGGCCCCGGACCGCACTGGATCAGAACCGGATCAGAACCAGATCAGAACCACCAAGTTCTGATTTTTACTTGAGTCTCACAATATGCCGGAGCCTCAGGGAGATTCTGCGGTTAACGGGAACGTCGGAACCATCTGGACCGACAGAACCTGCCGGTTCTGGGCTCGGTTGATGTTCTGAAGGTCCAAACGTTTGAAACCGGACTCAGGATGAATCCGAACCAGAGACTGGTTTTCACCGGTTTGAGTTGGTTCTGTTGGTCAGTGTAGGGACCGGTTCTGGTTCTGTGCAGGAAGTGATGAAGATGAAGCTGGTAAGGCATCACAGTCCCAGATCAGCCCAGTTGGGCCGGTTCTGACCAACTGGTTCTAGTGTTTTCTTCTTGGAGTTCTGTTTTGACAGCAAAGGCACACAGAGAATAAGAACCAGAACCTGAAACCCAAACGTCTGCAGAAACTTTTAGTATTCTGGAAAATGGGTCGGTACCGAGGCTAAAAAGGAAACAAAACAAGTCCGAGCTCTGAAACAGGAAGTGACCTCACCTGAGAGGCTCCTCACAGGTGGACCGATCAGAATCGTTCTGGAAACCCGGAGCTGGAGTTCAAACTGCGAGCGACACCATCAGACTGTTCCGGCCCGGTTCTAACAGAACTAAACATCATCTGAACCGGGTCGGGTCAGTTTCAGCAGCGCGGCTCTTCCTGTGATCAGAGCAGTCTAATGATCTGAAGCGACCAATCAGAACACGGCTCGCAGTCTGAACACCTGTTCAGGTTCTGCATTAAGCTTCAAAGTGCAGATTCAAAGTCAACTTTTTGGTGTTCAAGTGCTTGATTTGTTCTCACATTTATGGCTTCTAAGAGCAGGAGCCGCAGACGCTGCAGGAGCCGCAGACGCTGCAGGAGCCGCAGACGCTGCAGGAGCCGCAGACGCTGCAGGAGCCGCAGACGCCACAGATGCCTTACAGTCTCTTGGTGTGCTTGGAGTTGTAGTGGCTCCTCATGTCCTTGCGGAGCCGGAACTTTTCCCCGCAGACGCCACAGATGTACAGGTGGACGTCCATGTGCTTCTCCAGCTGCTCGCCACCTGGGAAGATCTGGAAACACACCTGGCAGATGGTTTCTCCGGCCGACAGGTGGGAGATCATGTGCCGGACGTGGTCGTGCTTCAGGAAGGTTCCCTGGTCGCAGACGGGACACACGTAGCGCGCCATGCCCTTGTGCATGTCGGTGTGCAGCCGCAGCTGGCGCTCCCGCAGGAACTGCTTGCCGCAGGTCTGGCAGGTGAACTGCTTCTCCTTGGTGTGGACGGTGTAGTGCTCCCGCAGGTGGCAGCGCTGGTAGAAGCCTTTGCCGCAGATGCTGCAGAAGTGTTTGCGGCGGTGGTCGGGCTCCCCGCCCTCCTCCAGCGCCACGGGCCGAAACAAGTCCTGATCGTGACAGGTCAAGGCGTGCTCCAGCGCCAGGCTCTCGTTCTGGAACAGCAGGCCGCAGTGAGGGCAGGCCAGGTCGGCGGCGTCCAGCAGACCCTCGTCCATCCCCTGAGGCTCCCCCAGCAGCGACAGATCATCCTCCCCGTGGGAGTCCGACTCGGCGCCGTGGGACTCGCCGCAGCGCTCGGCGTGTTCCTGCAGCTGCCGGCCTTTGATCAGAACTTGGCCGCACCGCCCGCAGGCGCATATGTGTCCCATGTGGTTGGACAGGTAGTGGGAGGACTTGTCGTCCTCAGTCAGCAGAGCGCCACAGAGTTCGCAGGGAGCGCAGTCGGCTTCCAGCTTCTCATCCTTGACCTTCCGGAGTTTAGCGGGGATCCCGGAGTCGCTGCTGCTCGGCAGGTGACCTTCAGCCGACTCGCCGCAGCTCTCCAGAGCCGACACGCCCGGCTCCGACTCGCGGGTCAAACCCATCCTCTCCCTCAGCGAGTCTCTGGCTGCGTGCTCGCCCACCTGGACCATCTCGATCTCAGGGAAAAGGCCTTCCTCTGGTTCGGCTTTGATGCTGCGGGTGGAGCCGGGCTCGCTGTCGGTGCCGGCCGCCAGTGACCTGACGGGCGGCTCCGAGTCGGCCCAGTCGTCCTCGCCCTTACAGACGACCCTCTGCTCCTCGGCGCTCTCGGAGGCGGAGCTCTCCCCCTTGCTGGAGCTGTTGTCACCCTCGGCGTTCCCTCTGGGCGGGTGGTAGGCCTTCCTGTTGGTGCAGGTCAGGATGTGCTCGATCAGCAGCTTCTCGCAGCTGAACACGAAGCCGCAGTCGTCGCAGGTGTAGGTGCGGCCGAATCTGGGCCGGTCTTTGAGAGCAGAACTTCTGCCGCCGGGTCGCTTTCTCAGGTCACACGGCTGCTCTGCGCCGCTGTCCGCCGTGGGCGGAGCCACGATCAAAGGTGTGCTAGCCACCTCCTCTGCCGCCACCACTACTGCCTGCGCCACCCTGCCGGCCGCTACGGGAACAGCTGGGCGCCCTGCGCCGCTGCTGGTCGCCGCCTTCGGTAGAAGCTCCGCCTCTGGCGCCGTGGACCTCTGCTGCTCATACATCCGCACTCCGAACATCATCTTCCCTCCGGAGACGCCGGTGGAGGAGCTGGAGGAAGAGGAGGAGGAGGAGGCAGAGGAAGACGGGGTGAGGTTGGAGCTGCGGATGTCTCGGAGGTCCTCTAGCGAGTCGGGGATGTAGTACATCTGCAGGTAGGACATGGACGCCTTCAGCTCCTCGAACTCGTAGCTGCCCACCACGATGCGGCCGAGGTACATGAGCTGCAGGATGAGGTCGAAGCACTCGGCGCTGATCTGCATGTTGCTGAGGTCCAGGTGGCCTGCCCCCTGCTGGTCGCGGATGAACATCATCCGGAAGTAGGAGCTGCAGGCCGCCAGCACGGCCTTGTGGGCCCTGAAGTAGATGTCGCCGATGGCAATGAGGCAGTCGCACAGGAAGCCCCACTCTCGCTGGTTGTTGAGCTGCTGGAGGACGTGATCGCTGTGGCTCGGCCTCGCCATCGCCCTGCAGACGACACAGGAACGCAAGGTTAGCGCCTGAAGAGTCCCGCAATGACTCAGCAACATTTAACCCGAGTCATCACAGCAGACCTCTGGGGGGTTTCCAGCCCCACTTCAGGGCAGGAAACCAACTTCTGCTGCACAAAACAGATTCATACGAGGCTCATCTGAGGATCGGTCAGAGTGAGACCTCTTACCGACACAAACCAGCTATGAAGGACCATCAGGCTGGAATGACGGAGTGAGACATCCCTCAGTAATCTGAATCTATCATGTTGAGTCAAGATTCCTGCTTATTGCAGAAGGTTTCATAACCTTTGACCTTTCCCACACTTGCAGCTGATCTGTAGGAGAACCCCCTTTACTCTACCTTGAAAAAAATACAGTTCAATATTCAGCAACTCGACCTCAACACTGATGCCACACATGAACACACATTTTTCATGGGATATCTCCTACTGTAAATGTTTTGTTGTTAAATAACCAAATCTTTAAATTATTTTAAGGTTTTTAAACTTCTCTTCTGTAGGTGTTTTGCTCCGCTGAAAGTGGAGCAAATGTTGCAGCTCTGGTTCCCAATCCAACTGACTCTAGTAGTGGAAATTCAATGTGATTATTGCATAAATAATGATTAAAACTTGCCTTTGTTACCATTACACCCATATTTAAAACCCCAGGAGGCTGGTTTAGATCAAAGCAGATTCATGGGTTAGAATGGCCTAGTCAAAGTAGATGTTTAGAGGAAAACTCACATCGACTCTCAGGTTTGTGCAGCAGATTAATTGGATGTTTTCCTCTGTTACCACCATCTACTGCAAACATGAGGAATTAATTGTTTTAAATCTTTTTTTAAATTTAATTTACATAAAAACAGAGTTTTAAAATGTAAAGTGAAATGTAAACGAAGCCTGAGGACATCAGAACCAGAGTCCACAGAACAGCTGCAGGTCCTGGAGGTTCTGGAAGGACTCAGGCCGCCAGTGAAACTGCAGGTTCTGGTCCAAATGACGGAAAGCAGACATTTCTCCTGCAGGAAGGCAAGATGTCCTCATCACGATGACCGCAGGAGAACAAGAAGTTCTGGACGGAATGATGCGGTTCTGGATCACATGTGAGACAACATCTACATTAAATCTGCGGTTGGTTCCCCGAGATGTTTGGACCAACCCACTGAGAAGATGGTCCATAACTTTACCTTTCTATTAATAATCAGGATTATTTTATCATTTTAAAACATGTTTTTGTGCTTCTTTCAGATATTTGGACAAAGTTTTGCCTCCTTCTCCTCCGAACTCCGTGATAAAAAACAGAGAAACGAGACGTCATTCGGTCTCCAGGAGCTTCTTTAACCCCAACGAGCCGCCCACGACCGCAGAACTACTGCGGGAGCCGCCACGCACTTACCGGCTGTCAGCTCCACGCACTGCGAGGCGAGGACGGGCTGCGTTCGGGGCCGGACAGCTTCGAGAGGCCGGCGGCGCTCCGAAGCTAAAATGGAGATCCGTGACTAGCTGCGGGAAGCTACTCGGTGTTAGCCTAGCCTGCACCGGAAGTTACCGAAGTAGGATTTTCAACGTAAAAGAGCATAACAAAGAGCGGCACGCAGTTCTGATCGGAGGTTAGCGCCATGAGGCACCACGGCAAAAAAAAAGTATTAATTTTCCTCATCCAGATTCAAATGTTTATGTAATATTTATCTGTTTACAGATAACAACTAGAAAGTACAAGCTAACAAAATATATCAGTAAATAAATTATAGAAATAAAACAATACTTAAATATAAAACTTTAAATACGTGCATTAGTTAAGATTAAATATGTTTTGGTATTTAGGTAATAAAATCAAAATAAGCCCTTTTCAACTTTGGTTCCATTATGTTCCCAATGAAATCACTTTAAACATAGACATTATATTAAATGCATTTGGGAAACATTTTTATTCTTTATGGTATACATAAATATACAAACTGTTTTTACATGGTTGACAGCCTGGAGGAATATATAACGGCAGTCAGAAAACAACAAATAGTTTTGGAAAAAAGTGTTTTCTGAAACATATAATGTTCCCAAACAAACATTTAGATTTATACTTAATACTAGAGTTATAATTCAATTAACTGTATAAATTAATTACACTACCTTAAATAAATAAATGAAATGTATTAAAAATAAATATTTTAAACTTTATTATATTTTATATAATTGATTTAAAAACATTCTATTTACGAAATTTTTTTCTTTTCTATTTTTTTATTTTTACATTCTTAAGCGACACTTATTTTGAAAATCCGTCCCGGATACGACCTGACTGAACGCAGACAGCGGCGCTACAGAGCCACATCTCTCCCGCAAACGACCCGCCACCCCCGCACTGCCACCGCACTCGGTAGCAGGCCGTTTTCCCTCCGCTGTAGCCGCGCAGGCAGCTTCGCGGACCGGCCAGGAAGTCGTTAACTCACCCGAAGTCTGCCGGAGGCCCGCGGAGGAGCTGCGTCTGTCGGCGGCGGAGGGGCTGCGGGTCCCGGGGAGACGGAGCTTTTTCCTGCCGGGACAGGTTGTTGCGTTTCGGGCGGAAAGTTGAGACGAAGCGGCGCCTCTCCTTTCTCTCCTCCTGCAGGATGACAGAACTTCCGCACTGAGTGCCGCACCGTCACTGAAGAGTGTCAAAATAAAACACATCCGGTTCTCCACCTAGCTCTGTGCTAGCGGCTAACATCATTAGCAAGCCGAGCCGGCCAGAGGCAGCAGCAAACTCTGAGGCTGTTTTACTCTGAACAGTTTAGATGTTTAAAACCTGTCATGAGTTTAAATCCCGCCTTTGTTAAAAAACGTTTGAATGGGAAACCAAAACATTTATTTATAAAAGTAATTTATTTTTGAAAAAACAACCAAATCACTTTTGTCCTGTCTGATTTATTGTATTGTTTTGTAAGAGGCCTGGCTATGCTAGAGCCTGTAGAGCTGACTGTGAAGAAGAATGAAGATATCTCTTTGTATTCAGTCAGAGGCTTATAGTTGTGCTGCAACACAGACCTCTACCGGAGATCCCTATAGGAACAAAAGGCCTCCTTACCATCACCCTAATCTTTATCTCCTAGTCAGAACAAAAGTGTTATAAATTTATAGAAATATAATCCCTGCCTGCGTGGTTCACCTGATTTCACTCTTCAGGCTGTCAGGTTGGATGGGCAGCCACAGAATGATGCTGCCACCACCGTGCTTTATCGGCTGGCTGCTGTTAAATAGCCCTGCTGCGAAGGCTGGAGCTTCTGTAGGAGTTTGGATCAAAAGCTCCTGATTTAGGTCCATCAGAGCAAAGACACCCAGCTGGTCTCCATCGAACTGAATATGTTTTAATTGAATCTTTATTTAACTGGGTGAGTTGTTAAAAACATTGTCTTATTTACAATAAATTGTTTCTGGTTCTAGTATTTCCATAAAGAAACGCATATATTAATAGTTTAAATATTTTTTTTAAGTATCTGTTTTGATTTTATGTAAGTTATTATTATTATTATTATTATTATTATTATTATTATTATTATTATTATTATTTGGCATTTTCAGATTCCATATCAGCCTGGATACAATCTCTGTTTTTAGCTCCCAGAAATAACATTAACAATAATAATAATGAGATTTATTACTTCAGTTATATTAGTGTTTTAAAAGTTTTAACCTTCAAATTAAATAAAAAATCTTTGTCATTTTGTCGAACTCTTTGCTTAGGATGATTATTGATTATTAATAAGGATTTATGTGGCTTCCCAGCGCGTTCACGTGACCAGGGAGCCCTTTTGACCCGTTCTCTCGCGAGACGTGACGCGGCTCTTCGCGAGATCACGTCTGCAGCAGCAAATCGGCTCCTGAAGACAATCTGCTCGTTTCTGCGGTAAGAGGCTGATTAATCCGGCGCGTGCGCGACAGGCGCCGGCCAAGCGCGTGTGCGGGGCTCGGGGCGCGTGCTCGCGGGCCTGTGTTTGCGCGGTGTTGCTGTTGGAGGCATGTGTGTGTGTGTGTGTGTGTGGAGGAGAGCGGGATGGATGGATAGAGGCTGCAGCCTGACGGGCGCGACGCGGCGTGCACGCGCGCCGGCTGTGCTTGACTTCCACCCTCGATCTTCATCCTGCTCCTCTTCCTCTGCGCGTGTGCGCTGGCAACCTGCGGGTGACCTTCAGTCGGAGGTCACATGTCCAGCTGGTCAGGGGTTTTGGAGGTGGGCGGGGCCACCTGCCCTGGACAGGTGCGCTCAGGTTCTGCGCGTGCACGTCTCGGCTCGGATGCCCAGCAGCGAGGTGTGTGTTCAGGTGTGTGTTCAGGTGTGTGTTCATAAACACAGATCGGAGAGGGACAACAGAGGCAGGAAACCTCAGGAAGCTGCGTTACCATGGTTACGGATGCTGGAAACAGTCCAGAGGCGACGCAAAGAAATCTGAGGCCCAACATGAGTTCACCTGTTGGCCTTTCAAAATAAAACTCAATCTTTTTCAGGTTTTAGAGCACAGATCAGTTTGATGGAGGGTTCTGCAGGAGAGTCGGGTGTTTTAAAGAACCGTCTGGTACCGGAGCTTTTCCCAGTGTTCCCAGTCTGGGCGGGACTCCCTCAGGCTGAAGTCACTTCTGTCCACCATGTTTGGCTTCTACACTGAGACATTTAATATAACATTGAAGATATTATTGCTGTTTACATTTAATTAAAACTTGAATTTAGTTTAAAATAAAACAATAATCCAGACTTTATGATATTTATTTATTTATGATGAAAAATTATTTATTTTCTGCTAATATTTTTTAGACAAATGCAAATGTTATGATTATTGCTGCTAATAATCAACTTTTTCAGCAGTTACAACACAAAAGTTTTTTCTTATTGCTAATAACCAATTATATGTTTTCATGTTTTCATGTATTGAGGTTTTCATGAAACCAGCAGTGGATAAAATGATCCAGGTGATTTTATCAGTTTTTGGTTCCAGACATCAATAATCAGGATTTATCGTCACAGTAAAAATTTATTCTTGTAATCCTGATAAGAATTGATAATAAAGTATGAATTTAATTATCTTAATAAATAAATAATTATTAAAAAGAGACAAAATACAGAAATCATGTTTTATAAATTCTTCTGATCTCTTTAATTTTATTTCCTTTTAAAGTTTTAAGAATTTGACTGAAATTTAAAGCTGAAATTTCATAAACACAAAAAAATGAAATGTTTCCATAACTGATGTCATCAAAGTGTCTTCATAGAGCCGTTATGGATGGTGATGCTCCAGCTGCAGTCAGGGTCGCAACGCGTCTGAGGAGGCCTCTGACTGAAGACTGTTTGACGGTCACATGACCGTGATGATTTTTAATCTGGATTTGGACCAGTTTATCCAGTTGATTGGGATTAGTTCTGCTAATCCAGCTCCTTTGCTTTTGCTGCTCTTTCAATCCATCTGGCCGTTTGGTTAGAGAGAAGCTGGAGTAGGGGTCAAAGTTCAGGTAATATTTGCGCTTTTGAGACGCTAATGATACCTGGTTGCCATGGTTACACATCATCACAGCTTTCAGAAACATTGAAAACTGAAAGTGTGAGGTTCTGTTTGGGTCGAGTTCTGACCCGGTTCTGGTTTCCAGGCGGGCCATGGAGGTGTCGTCCCACAGCCTCTTCCTGCTGCAGCAGCTCAACGTGCAGAGAGAGTTCGGCTTCCTGTGCGACTGCACCGTTGCCATCGGTAACGTGTACTTCAAGGCGCACCGGGCCGTTCTGGCCGCTTTCTCCAACTACTTCAAGATGATCTTCATCCACCAGTCCAGGTAAAACACCTGAGGATGAAGAAACTGATGATCAATATGATGATAAATTATTGACTCAGGAGTTTTAATCAATTTCGATCCTGACTTTGTTCATATGATCTAGTTTAGGATCAACCGTAAATATTTAGGTTCAGTTTGGATCTGAATTATTTTTTCAGAATTAGATTTATTAATTACAATAATCTGTAATTAATTATAATAATTAATTGTAATTGTTGGACTTGCTGATCCTAATTAGGTTTAGTTCATCCTGATTTTACTCGGGTTGATTCCTTACAGCTGATCCCGATTTAGTTTTTATCTTTAATTTGGATTTGGACCAGTTTATACTGATTGGGATTAATTAATCTCAGTTAATCCAGATAATGAGAGTTTATATTGATCAGCTAATAAATGGTCTGTTAGCTTAATGCTAATTATTAGTATATTTTGATGCGATTATTTGGGTTTATTTAATCCGGATGATCTCAGATTTTAGCTGATGTATTGTTTTACATCCTGCGGTGACCTCTGACCTCCTGCCTCCTCAGTGAATGTATAAAGATCCAGCCCACTGACATCCAGCCGGACGTCTTCAGCTACCTGCTGCACATCATGTACACCGGGATGTGTCCCAAGCAGCCGGTGGACCAGAGCCGGCTGCAGGACGGCATCAAGTTCCTGCACGCCTACCAGCTGTGCCGCAAGCCGGGCGACACCGCCGCCGATGCCGCCGCCGACGGCGTCCGCATGTCCAACCTGTACGGCATCCAGATCTCCTCCCAGCTGGCCAGCAAAGACACGCCGGGCGTCCCCAAGGCCGCCGCGGCGTCCCGGGCGGCCCCAGAGCCGCGGGCCCAGCTGTCCCTTGCTGTGGGATTGGACGCCGTCCCACAGGACCACCAGCAGGCGGCGCTGCGCAACATCTGCTGCGTGACGTCAGCGGACGACTCGGACGTCTCCGGCCGCATCAAGCAGGAGCGGGTGGAGGAGGAGGACGGTGAGGCGGAGGACGGAGGCCCGCAGGGCGGCAGCCCGCTGTTCAAAGGGCGCCCCCTGCTGCTGCAGTGCCCGCGCTGCGGGGAGCGCTGCTCCTCGCCGGAGGACCTGAGGGAGCACCTGTTCAGCCACGCCCTGGACCCCGCACGCCTCATGGACGGGCTGCCGCCGCCGCCGGGCGCCGACGAGCAGCTGGACGCCGGCTGCCTGGAGGAGGCGCTGCGGCAGAGCCAGGTGCTCGCCAACCAGCTGGCGGCGGAGCTGAGGCGGAGCCGCGGCGACGGCGACGGCGGCACAAGCCCCGCCCCCACCGTGCTCCACTCCCGCAAGCGAAAGATCGCCTGCGCCGTCTGCAGCCTGCGCTTCTCCCACAAGAGCCAGCTGCAGGAACACATGTACAGCCACACCGGCAAGCCGGGCCGCTTCCACCGCTACAACCGCCTCTGCAGCCAGCTCTTCCAGGGCTCCGCCCACTTCTGCGACGCCGCCGCTGCCGCCGGCGAGCCGGGCGGAGGGGGCGGGGCCTCGGCCGCGCTCTGCGAGGACGCCAACCGGGACACGCAGGACAACGGCAGCTCCTGCTACTCGCTGGACTCCGAGGTGTCCCAGGAGAGCGTGGACGGCGTTCCCGTCGAGTGATGATGATGATGTCATCATTGGGGACTGTGTACCTGTGCAGGTGTGCGTGCACATGAGTGTGTGAGTGTGTGTGTGTGTGTGAGTAAACCAGTCATTCTCCCAGTTTCTCTCTGGTTTGTGTTGAACTTTGTGGAATGCTCCAGCGACTGATGATGATGATGATGATGACGTCATCCTCATCCTGGAAGAGCGATGAAGAGCGCCGGGTTGTGAGGAAGAGGACGCTGGGCCGCAGCTCTTCATCAGCAGACAGCCGTGCCTTGATGACCGACGGCCGCCTGGCAGCTGCAAGCTTCATGACAATCTGCAGCTTTTTGACCAATCAGCTCCCAGATCTGGAGCGTTGACTGCTGGTGGAAAGAAAGTACACCCCGTTACTTCTGACAACAGAATTCAGTAAATATGGTCACACTGACTTCATCTTGTTGTTTACGCTGCAATGCATCCTGGGTAGATGACGTATGCTGAGCTAGCTATGAAGCTAGCTCCAACCAGACAGAACAGAAACACTGAATAATGTTCAGGCCCTTCAGTTTGAACTGGAGCGTTAGCTTTAGCTAATGGTGTTAACTCTAGCTAGCAACATTAGCCAAAACCATGAGCTATAACTAATGCTTATAGCTGAAGCTAACAGTCATAGCTTAGCTGTTATGTTTGGTTTAAAGCTAAAGTCGTAACAACATGAGGAAATCAGAACATCTTCAACCTGTCATGGATCCATTTCAGCATTTTTCTCATTTTCTGGTCGTTTCTCAGAATGGATCCAAATCAGCCTCAGATTTTCACAACCTGAGGCTGTGCTGCTGCTCTTTAACCTGGGAAGGGTTCAAAGGTCAAACTGTCGGAAGTTCAAAGGTCAAACTTTCTGAGGTCCGTCATCCATGTCAGAGATCTTCCTGTTAGTGAACGTTCAGCAAATCCAGCCTGAAATCAGAGAAATGGTCTGCTACTGGAAAAGGTTAAAGGTCATGACCCTGAGCAGGCGGGAACACAGCTGACCTTTTTCCTGACTGTAAACACAGCGGTGGAGGGGTCATGATGCGGGCTTGTTTTGCATAAACTTATCTGTATCCTGAAGGTTTTTGATGAAGTTTGGTCCAAACCGGGTCGTCAACGGAAACATGAATGAAGGTGTTTCAATGGCCTAGTCAAAGTCCAGAGAGCTGATTGGACTGGACAGAATTCAAGGCACAGATTTTATGGGGTGTACTTACTTTTCGCCAGAGCTAGATCAGTCAGATGTTTACAGGCTCATGACGATCAGGTTTTGTTTCAGAGATCTGATTGGAGGAATCGATCAGATGTGTTAATTCATAACCAATAATCCCGTTCAGATTAGCTGTAAAATCCCCCAAAAAAAGAAAAAAAAAATCCAGAATGCTCCTTTAAAGCTCTTTGCTGCTGCTGGGGTCAGAGGTCACCTGACCAGGATGCTCCATGGCGTCACTGAACGCGTGACTGTCGTCTTTCTCTCCGTGTGTCGCCATAACAACAAGAAGTTCAGTGTTGACGTGTTTTGTACACGTTTTGTTTTTCATCGATGGAAATGTTTTGTAAATAAATGTCCTTTTTCCACCAATCACGTCGCAGATCTTTAATTCGGAATTCTCCCTCGTCCAGTCGATGAGTCGATTACTCAGGAACTTCTTTGGTCGAAAATAAATGAGTTATTCTAATGAAAATGAGGTAAAAATGTGATTTATTTAGAATAAAATGACCCGAAACCACAGAGGGCGTCTGGGTGCGCTGGCAGGTTGAGACCAGCAGGGGGCAGCAGAGGAATAAAAAGTATTTCAGACATTCAAAGGGAAGCAGCTTTAAATAATCATAAACCCTTCAAAACAAAAGCAGAATTATTACTATTACTAAAAGTTACATTTTATTAATATTATTTTACTATTTATTACTTTTATTTTGTCACTGATTCATATTGTTTTACATGAACTAATGACAGAATTCAGAGGTTTATCCAGGTCCGGGTCCGGAAACAAACTGATTATTTTCCTTTAACTTCAGGATCTCTGTGTTCAACTCAAGATGAGAAATTAAAAACATTAATTAGGATTTTGTTTGTATCTGGGAAGAACTTCATAAATATTCCAGGTAAATTAGAAGTAGAAAAGTAAATTATTAGAGGAATAAGAAATTTAAAACAGAAACGGCTCAATAATTCATCTTTAAAATTAGGATGAACAAAATTAAACTATTATTTGTCCCATTTCTCTGATTTTTCATCACATTTATTTAAATTTGAGTAAATTTACGACCCCATCAGCTCATCTGAAAACATGAAAACTTGAAGCTTTTTCACTCAGATGGAACAGAAATGAAATCATTTTTATCTATAAAAACATCACAATATGAAACATTACCTCGGTCACCTGCAGGTGGCGCTGATCAGTTCCCACCTGTCTGCAGGTGAAACCAGCGTGTTGGAATAAAGTCCAAGTTTGCCTCCATTTCCCAGAATGCCTTTCGGTCCGGCCTCAGTGAGTGGCGCGCTCACCTGGCGGAGGGTCTGATTGGTCGCCGCGCTGTTGCTTAGGGACAGATGGGGGTATTTTTACTCTCCATCTCTATAGAAACAAAAGCTGCTGCTCTTCCTCACACCTTTAAAAATAGATCAGGAGGATGAAGACCTGCTGCACATCGATCACTGATCATTGATTACTGATCGGTGAAACAGCTGAGGCGTTTATTTCCTGTGTGACAGGAAGTCAGAGAAACAGGAGAAGAAAAACTAGATCCACTTCAGCTGCAGATTGTTGCTGAAAGAAGTTCTGCTGCTTTTATAAATGAAAACTTTTCATCTTCATCTGCATTTATAGTTTTAATTTAACTGATCAAATCTAATCTGATGATTATAAAAAACAAACCGTGCTGCGTTCAGGGACAGATCGATCAGGAATTTTAATTGCTCAGACTTTAAGAATCAGCTGGTCCAAAAATGAATCAAAACCACAAAAATAAAATAACAATTATTAACTTGTGCATAACTTTTCAACATTTATAACCTTAATAAATGAAAATAGACATAAAAATACTCAGATGAACTGAGAGACAAACTAGGAATGAAACTGAACAAAATAACTTGAGACTTTTAAAACTATTAAATTTCTTCTTTATGTATTAATTATTATTATTATTATTATTATTATTCCTGTGACTCTGTCCTCTTCTTCTTTATAAAATATCTTAATTTTAGACTGGATGGAGAACATCGGTTTTCCAGACTTTGACTAGGCCATTTCAGCTGCTTTGATCTAACCATCCCTGCATGTTTAATCCCAGTCTCTTCTTTTGAAGGTTTTCTTCCAAGATTGTCCTAATTTATTTTATAAAACATCAACTCTGACCTTCTTTCCTCAGCATGATGCTGCCACCACCATGCTTCACTTTGTGTTCAGGAAAACCAGTTTCTTTCAGTTTTGGTTTCATCTGATCAGAGAAATTTATTCCACTGGTTTCCTGATTCCTTCAGGGCTTTAGGTCAACTGGAAATATTGACCTAATATTTCCAGTTGACCTGGCCTTTTCCATGCCCATATCCGGGTCCAGGTCCAGGATCAGGTCCGGGTCCAGGTCCGGGTCCGGATCCGGGTCCAGGTCCAGGATCATGTCCAGGTCCGGGTCCGGATGCGGGTCCAGGATCAGGTCCGGGTCCAGGTCCAGGATCAGGTCTGGGTCCAGGTCCGGATCCGGGTCCAGGTCCAGGATCATGTCCAGGTCCGGATCCGGATCCGGGTCCAGGTCCAGGATCATGTCCAGGATCAGGTCCGGGTCCAGGTCCAGGATCAGGTCTGGGTCCAGGTCCGGATCCGGATCCGGGTCCGGGTCCAGGATCATGTCCAGGATCAGGTCTGGGTCCAGGTCCGGATCCAGGTCCAGGTCCAGGATCATGTCCAGGTCCGGGTCCGGATCCGGGTCCAGGTCCATGCCCATATCCGGGTCCAGGTCCGAGTCCGGGTCCGGGTCCAGGTCCAGGATCATGTCCAGGTCCGGGTCCGGATCCGGGTCCAGGTCCAGGATCATGTCCAGGTCCAGGTCCAGGATCAGGTCCGGGTCCAGGTCCGGATCCGGATCCGGGTCCGGGTCCAGGATCATGTCCAGGATCAGGTCTGGGTCCAGGTCCGGATCCGGGTCCAGGTCCAGGATCATGTCCAGGTCCGGGTCCGGATCCGGGTCCGGGTCCAGGATCATGTCCAGGATCAGGTCTGGGTCCAGGTCCGGATCCGGGTCCAGGTCCAGGATCATGTCCAGGTCCGGGTCCGGATCCGGGTCCGGGTCCAGGATCATGTCCAGGATCAGGTCTGGGTCCAGGTCCGGATCCGGGTCCAGGTC
>CAEGAD010043077.1:0-30476 GCA_903067055.1 Poeciliopsis paucimaculata
AATTCCAAGATACTCAAAAGAGGTGAAATGACCGAAAGAGATTTTACTACAGTTTATGGTATTCTTAAATATTGAAGCCACGCCTCCTCCTTTTTTATGTTTTCTATTCTCATTTAAAAAATTGTAGTTAGGAGGCGCTGATTCAATTAGTACAATTTGGTCATTATCGTCATTCAACCATGTTTCTGTTAGAAACAAAACATCAATATTATACTCAGTGATGAAATCATTAATTAACAGAGCTTTAGCACAGAGAGATCTGGGATTTAAAAGAGCCAGTTTAAGTTCTTCAGTCTCAGGTTTTGGTTAGGACTGCTGTATTTCTGTTCTTTGTACATTTTCTTGTAGTGATCCGGACAGGTAATGTCCTGTTCTGCAGTGCCAGACACATTCTGGAGGAGGACGGGTGTAAAGATAATATCTGGACCCTGACCTCTGACCTCAGAAACACAGAGTGATGGATCCTCTGGGGAGTCAGAGGCAGGTGGCTTAAATGAAGTGAGGTCTGTCTGCTCCTGAGCGCTAAGGAGAGACGAACCTGTTGATTCATCGGTAAATTAAAGAAACTCTGGTCCAGAAAACATTTGTTCATAGGTATCCTGTGAATGCAGCGAATGAGTGGAGGAGCAGAGAGGGAGGAGAACCAGTCGATGTTTTATCAGCTTGTTTTGGAATACTTTTCCATCCTAGTCGGTCAGCCTGTTCTTCTGATGGTCACATTATTGTCCTTGTTGGTAAAATAAAAAAGGTTTGCAGTGAGTATCTTTATCCCATGTTCATTAAGATTGCATCTTCCACCTCCTCCAGAAAGGTGAAAGCGCTGCCAGTAAATCCAGAGGTCATCGATGAAGGTCACTGAGTTGACAGAGCAGCTTTTAATTAGCCGTTTGTTTATCATGTCCAGCCTGGAGTGTTTTTCATCTGATGGAATTGGACCACTGAGAGATAACTTAATTTTTAATTTCCCATAGTGTTCAGAAGAAGATTAAAGTCCTTTTTCAGAATCTTTGCCAGATCGTTGGCTCCAACATGCACAACTAAAGTCTCAGTATCTGGCTGATCAGTGGTTAGAGAGAGAACTTTGAGTTAAATCAGATACAGAATCACCAGGAAAATAAATCACTCTCGTTTCATTGGCATTGCAAATGCGGCTGATTTTATTTAACCTTTTAATTTTGATCAAGAAAGAGATGTTTTACCTCTGAGTGGAGTTTGGTGTTGAAACATTTGTCTGGATTGAGTGCAATTTGAAGGCGGGGTTTAGCTGGTTCAGTGTCATCCAATCAGAGCAGCCAGTAGCTCTGATAAACCTTTCGGACCTGTGCTGACCGCAGTCTGTCACTCCGACCCGGACCGACATGCTGAGGCTGCTGATCCTGCTGCTGACCACATGGACGGGCTCAGCGATGGTCAGGTAGGACAAACAGCAGCTTCCTGTTATCCACTTTACAGACAAACTTTGGCAAAACGACTCGATTACATCACAAGTTTCCAAATGACATGAATCAACATTAATACTTTCCCTGAAAATATCGAAAACCACTGAATATAAAGGGATTGGGATGTCTTTATTTTATTTAATTTTTCACAGAACATGCAGGTTTTAGTGATCCGATCCAATGTTGTTCAAAGTGCGGGGCGCAGTACCGCACAGGGCTTCAGGAGGCAATGAGGGGGACACAGATTTAAAAAAAAATAAAATAAAATTCTGTACATTTTCATCATAATTTTTGTTTTATGTTATTCAGTCTTTTATTTTTATTTTTCCAATATAAATTCTAAGATAAAATAATTGATTTAAATTTTATTTCTGATTCATTCATCAAACTGCGTTGCTTCTCAGGCTAGTTTAGTAAGGAATAAATGTAAAAGTTTATGACAAAAAAGACCAAATCTGCTACAAAAACCTTAAGAACTGTATGAATAAAATACCATTTGATTTGATTAATAGAAAATAGATTATTTTGTAATCGAAAAAGGAGATTTTGATGAAAAAAATTATGTTGTAGTAAAATCATAATATATTAATTGATAACTAAACTACAACTAAAATCAGACAATACAAGGCAACAGTTATGCTAAATGAATGTAATAATTATTGAATAGTGAATAAAAACATTCTAAAGTTGATGTTTCTTTACATATTTTTGTTTGGGAACCCCTGACCTAGTCAAAGTTTTATCCCCTCAGGGTTCCCTTGAGGCGGGTTCCCTCCATCCGTGCTCAGCTGAGAACTCAGGGTCTGCTGGAGGAGTTCTTGAAGGACCACAGGCCGGACATGTTTAACCGCCGCTACGCTCAGTGCTTCCCGCCCGGAACGCCGTCCCTCCGACTCAGACGCTCCAGTGAGAAGATCTACAACTTTATGGATGTAAGTGAAGCAACTGCTTAGAGTTTTTATGTTACAGACCAAAACAAGGAGACATTTCTGAATGAAAGCTTATCCATGCGTTACAATGGTCTAGTTAAAGTCCAGGACTAAATGATGTTCAATCCAAAGCATTATCTTTGTTGCAGGGTTCTTGAAATGTTTGAAAATGCTTGAATTTCAATTAAGTGCTTGACAGTCAAACTGCAGAGTTTGGTAATAAAGTATTGTTTGATTAAAAGCTTAAATTTAAAAAACTTTATTAAAAGTTGAAACCAGATAAATACTGCATTGGCGTAGCACTTTAGCATTAGCTTAAGCTAAATACGGTTGTTGGTATCTGGCTTTAACATTAGTTTTCATTAAATACTATGTTGGTGTCATGCTTTAACATTAGCTTCTGCTAATTACCTTGTTGCGTTAACTTTTACTTCAACTAAATATTGTGTGGATGTATTGCTTTAGTATTGGCTTCCACCAAATGCTATGTTGCTATAGCAATCTAGCATTAACTTAAGCTAAATACTGTGTTGATGTATTGCTTTAGTATTAGCTTCCACTAAATAATATGTTGGTGTAGCACTTTAGCATAGGCTAAGCAAAGTATTAGCATGGTAGCAGAGGTTTCGTTAGTAAACTCTGGTGTTTTTGTGTCCTAGGCTCAGTATTACGGTGAAATCAGCGTGGGGACTCCGCCACAGAACTTCTCTGTGATTTTTGACACCGGATCGGCCGACCTCTGGGTCCCGTCATCGTACTGCGTCAGCCAGGCCTGTGGTACGCCATCAGGAACACACCGTGGAGAGAAGCAGTCCCCATAATGTGCAAAAGTATCTGTACCAGGATATCTTCTAATATTAGAGGGATGCATTCTGGTCAGGACGGCATGACTTTGGTGTAGTTTGCTGCAAACTGATAAGAAGTTCAAGGTCTGTGTGTCACTGCAGCTCCCTGTCTGAGAGCATTCCTGCCTGTTTGCAGCATTGCACCGACGTTTCAAGGCCTTCGAATCCAAAACCTTCCAGCATGATGGACGCATATTTGGGATCCACTACGGATCAGGACACCTGCTGGGAGTAATTGGTAGAGACACAGTGAAGGTCAGGTGTCCGTTTTGACCTGCTCTAATAACCTACTCTCCAGGTTTATTTAACCTGGAGAGTAACTTTCTGCATTTTTTCTGGATGTGATTTGTTCCAGATTGGGGACATGACCATCTTGAACCAAGAGTTTGGCGAATCCGTGTACGAACCAGATTCTGCGTTTGTGACGGCAAAGTTTGATGGCGTTCTGGGACTGGCCTACCAATCGTTGGCAGAGATCCTGGGAAATCCCGTCTTTGACAACATGCTGGCGCAGCAGATAGTGGACCAGCCGGTGTTCTCCTTCTACCTCAGCAGGTACATTTACACCTACTTAGATCCTCAAAAGGCTTGTTGGGTGGTTGGTTGAAGATGGCTTTTCTTACCAATAAGGCAATGATTGAAGTGTTTCCTTGACAAATTAATTTACATGTACGTAATCAGATTGGTCTTACCGTGAGTTCTGTTTTATGGTATGTTTGACACCAGGTCACCTACTATGAACAAGTTAGAATAGGTGTATGAGCCAAACAAAACAATCGTTACATTTTTTGCATGAAATCAGTTTTAGATAAAGATGCTTAGACGCTTAGTACCTCTCAACTCAACGTTTACACTTCTACATGAAAATATCCAGAAACTGGTGCACAATTACACAACAATATGTCTTTGAAAAGCAGAAGTGGAGCCTCCTGCACACCCAACAACAATACAGAAAGTAGTTTTTGGAAGGTAAGTCAACAACAAAACACTTGTTTTTTTCCATCAGTCATTGTACAGCGGTAAAACGAGCCGATCAAATATGCTGGATCTCCCTTTGGGTTACTATGTAACAGGTGGAACTCCGCTGGGGTTGCTAGGTAACGGTGCAGTCCCCTTAGATTGTGACTTAACATTCCAAAGGTTTTTGAAACGGCTCAATTTCCGGACAGCAAAACACATGAACATGAACATTGATAAAACTAACTACCGAGTGTTTTTTTTAAGCACTTGTTTTGTTTATAGATGAGATTTATTGTACTTATTGAATCTTTTCTCTGTTTCTGCAGGAGAACGAAAACCAGCACTCCAGAAGGAGAACTGCTGCTGGGAGGAATAGATGAAGCGATGTACAACCAACCAATCAACTGGCTGCCTGTGACCGCAAAAGGATACTGGCAGATTAGGATGGACAGGTAA
Organism: Poeciliopsis paucimaculata; assembly: GCA_903067055.1. Classification (NCBI taxonomy): domain Eukaryota; kingdom Metazoa; phylum Chordata; class Actinopteri; order Cyprinodontiformes; family Poeciliidae; genus Poeciliopsis; species Poeciliopsis paucimaculata. The sequence continues at coordinate 4,630 of CAEGAD010043077.1, forward strand.
ATTAAGCTGCATTACTCTCTGCTACCACTAGATGTCAGTAAAGAATGTAAGTACTGCAGAAAATAAACATGGCCGTCTTGTTTCAGCGTGATGGTGCAAGGCGTGAGATCCTTCTGCCACCGTGGATGTCACGCCATCGTTGATACTGGAACCTCCCTAATTGGTGGACCGGCCAATGAGATCGTGAGGCTGCAGCAGCTGATTGGAGCCACGCCCACAAATAGCGGCGAGGTGGAGCTCTTTGAAACCCAGCATGGGGCCTGAGACAAAAAACTCCGAAATTTAAAGACTGATCTCAAAATATTTTCCAGAACCAAGTTTGAAATTTGAGTTTCAAAAGTCAAAAATGTGCATGAAAAACAATCTGAAATTTTCAGATTATTCTCAGAAATTTTCTAGAAGACACTTGGAAATTTCTGGGAAAACATTTGTGAAAAAAAAAAAAAGAGGAAATTTTGAGATAAATTTGAGATTTTCTAAAAATAAATAAAGAAAGAAAGAAAATAAAGAAATATCTGAATTTTAAAAGTCAAAAATTTGCAACAAAAAAACGTATTCTTGGTCGCCAACTTCTAAAATTTTCAACTTTGAAATTTTCTAAGTTTCAAAAGTTGAACATTTTTTTGACTTTTGAAACTCAGAAAATTCCAAGATTTTATGCCAAATTTTCTTTTGGGATCTTAGGTTATTTTTACAAATAAAAATCTGGAAAGTGTGGCATGCCTTTGAATTCAACCCCCTTTGGTCAACACAGTTTCAGATCTTTTGAGGCTTTTCTTTTCCAGCTTTTCTCATATACACAATGAAACTTTGACCCATTTTGCTACTTTTTTAACAGTTTTAGAATTTTGACAAATTTTAAGCTAGACATACTTTGACTAGGCCATTCTAAAACATAGATAAGCTTTTACTTAAACAGCTTCTAATATGTCTGGCTACATGTTTGAGGTTGTTATCGTGCAGGAAGGGGAACCTCCACTCTAATCTAAAGTGTGTCGTCCCACAGCAAGATGCTGATTATTGTCTACCAAATCTCTGAGGAACATTGAAGAAAATATGGTTTTGTTTATCAAACGTAGCTAAATGTAATCATATTGGCTTGTTTACTAATTTGTAGAAATGTTTTGTGTTTGTTTCAGTTTATCATCGACTGTGCCCGATTGTCCAGTTTGCCTCAAATCACATTCATCCTGGGTGGGAAGGAATACACGCTGACATCAGAGCATTATGTTAGGAGGGTAAGGGCGCCGTCTGCTCTGCTGATGGAAACGTCAACTTGTTGTTGATTGTCATGTTCTTTGCTGATGATATTTGCTTGTTTAAATGATTTTATTGGGTGTTTAAACCCTTAATAATTTCTCCTGCTTGCTTTTTTTGTAAAATTTTGACATTAATATCAAGCAGAGATAAGAAGAGTAGACAGAAAATGCAATTTTCAAATTAAATTAAAAGAGCAAAGCAATTTTTACCGAGTTTCTCTTTGTTGACAAAAGCAGTTTTTTCCTTAATAAATAAGATTAGCATTTGAAAATGGTTTTTTTGAATATGTTTTATGATCAGAAACGTTTAAGAGTGACAAAAACACAGAAACAGTATGATTTAGAACAAAAAAGATTGAATTATGAGAAAAAGTTTAAAATAAAAAAAGAGAAAAATGCAACATACAAATTTAATTATGGCAAAAATGTCAAAATTATGAGAGGAAAGTTGAAGTTCAAAAAAAGTTAAAATTATTAAGAAAAAGAGCAAATTATGAGAAAGGAGAAAATTACAACAAAAAATATGTGAAAAAAGTCAAAATTATGAGAAAAATTTAAAATGTAAAAATTAAAAGCTAAAATTTTAAGGAAAATTTTTTTTATAAAAAACCTCTAACTTGAGATTAAAATTATGAGAAAGAAGTTGCAATGATGAGAAAAAAAAATCTTGAAATCATGAGTAAAATTAAAATTACAATAAAAATTTCAAAGTACAAAAAGAGCTGATGTGATAAAGGTTGAATTTACAAGAAAGAGCAAGTACTATGTGAAAGTCTAAGAGAATAAAGTTAAAATTGCAAGAGGTTGAAATAACGAGAAAAATTTTAAATTACAAAAATCTTCACAAAAAAATCAAAAATTATGAGAGATGAAATTACAAGAGAATAATTCAAATAAAAAACATTGAAATTCTGAGAAACTACAAGAAAAACTTTCAGAAAAAACATTTAACTTCAAAAGCAGAAACTGAAAGTACTACGTGCAAACGAACAGAGAAGTTATATTTTTTAGAAAATAAACGTTTGTAAAGAACTGCAGTTTAAACATTCTGTCTTTTATTAAAGATATTATTTCCATTTTATTCTAAACATTTCAACTTTATTCTGTTATGAAAATGAATAAAAATCCACTTTCTACTCTTTCATGGAAACAGAAGAAATTTGTAAAACTGCAAGAGTTTAGTCAAATTAAAAAGTTAAGCCTCCAACATCACATGTTTACATGTTGACCAAAGTGATAATTTGTCATGAAAATCAGTTTTTATCTTCTTCCTTGTTGGTCTGCGGCCGTCAGGAGCCGCTTGGCTTCAGGGATCTGTGTTTCAGCGGCTTCCAGGCCATTGACATCAATAGCCCTGAAGGCCCGCTGTGGATTCTGGGAGATGTATTTCTGACTGAGTACTACAGTGTCTTCGACAGAGGACTGGACCGAATCGGGCTGGCCCATGCCAGACACCCCATCGAATGATGAGTTCTTCCTACTACCAGGAAATAATCACTCTTTCTGTGCCTCTTCATGAAACAGGCTGAAGTTTTGCTTTTAAGATAAATCTGGACATTTATCTTTTATGTAAAAGTTTCTTAAACAACCAATATTCTGAGAGGTTTGCTCCCCTTTCCACTGAATCACAATAATGAGGACTGCAGTCTGGTCTTTGACCACTAGATGGCGGCCAAGAAGTTAGCGGCTAATTTAGCTTCCATCTTGTCATCTAATGTGTATTTAGATTAAAAACCATAAACTTGCTTGTCTTTTCTTATATTGTTTTCTTTTTATGCTTTGTTTATTTTATGTTTATCACCAGTTTCTGATACATTTGGCTTGTTTACTTTTGTGTTTTTGTTTAATTTTAGTGAAACTTCAATATAACCACCAGAGGGCCATTTTAGATTTAAAAAAGGAGTAAATGTCCAATAAAAAATGTTAAAAATTTCTAGAAAAAGCTTGGAAATGTAGGAGTTAGAAAAGTTTAAAATTTGCAAGAAAAAAATTCAGATATGTGATTAACCTCAGAATCTTTCTAAAACTTTTTTTGAAAATTTGAGAAAAAACTCAGAAATTTTTAGATTAATCTCAGAACTTTTCTAGAAAAATCTGGATTTTCAGAGTTTGAAATGTAATTTTTCTGGAAAAGCCTTGTTTTGGTGGAAATGTGCTCCTTTCTTTTCTACCTAAAGTGGTCCAGAACCCATTGACCCATTGAGACCCAATTGGGGAAATTGGCCAGAAATCCAGTTGATCTGCCTCAAATAAAAAACTATGACCAAACTCAAACTGCTGACTCTGAAGTAAATTGTTGGAAGATGCCAGGTCTGTGTTTTCAGCGCATCATTTGGACCAGAGCCACGTTCAGCACCTCAAACAACCAGAATCCAGCTGTCTCCATTTTCTTCTTCTTCAGTTTTTGACGGCGGCTTGCATCCATCAGTGTTGCATTACTGCCGCCTCTTGTATTTTTATACTCTTTTCCTTTCCTCATATTCTCTTAATGAGGTCAGTATTTTCAAAAAACAGAATATTCTCCATTTTCTCTCTTCTAATCCAAACTTTACGGCTGAGATTTTGCGTCTTTCAGCTCGTCGTTCTGGTCCGTTTCCTCCTCATCGTCCTCGTTTCCCGCCGTTCCTTGGAACTCGCCGTCGTAATCCGGTTCCGGCAGTTGGAGCGTGTTGGCAGTCGGACTGGGCGATCTGCGGGACTGATGCCGACCCAGGCCTCTCCTCCGGCGCCCCAGCCCTTTCGGACTCGGCAGGCTGCGGATCGACGCCTTGGAGCTCTGCCGGGAGAACTGCAGGGAGAACTGCCGGCCCCGCGGCCTGGTCGGCGGCCGGTTCTTCACGGTGACCATCGTCCAGCGGAACTCCTTCGGTCCAAGTTGAGTTGGGGAACAACAAATGGAGTCGGTCCTAGAAATACTGAAGATAGAAAGAGCTGGAGCAATAAAACACACAAGATCTACTTGTAGTTTTTAAAAAAGTATTTAAACCTTTCAGAGTTGGGTAGTAACTAGCTAAACTTACTCAAATATATTTACTTAAGTGAAAAAATTTACTTTTAGGAGTATTTTTTACTACACTTTACTTTTTACTTTTACTTGAGTAAAATTTCTGGATTCTCGATCTTCTGAATGGGAAACAAACATGTTTTAACCAAAAATTCACCAAAGACACAGACCTGCAGTTTCTGTTAGTTTATATTGAAAGAATCTGATTTAGAAAATGTTTCTTTTGCCTGATTTTGTTATTTTTTGTTACTTATATTAATTAGTCATTTAACATACCAAAATATCCACTTAATTTTATATTTTGGTCAATTTGATTGTGTAATTTTTAAATATTAAGTGTCCTTCAGTACTTGATTAAACTTTTTACCAAATACTTTTTTACTCTTGAGTAATTTCTTGGACGGCTACTTTTAATTGAGTAAAAATATGTTGAAGTGGTACTATTTTTACTTTATTACAGTTTCTGAAAAAAGTTGTTCTAATTGCAGTTTTACAAAATAAACCAACTATAATACGGTTATAATTATAACCGTTTATCCAGCCTTTTGACGGATAAATGAGTTTTTTCAAATTTGCCGTGTTTCCATCAAGCAAATGTATTTTTAGCCAGACTTTGGTGAAATTCTTGACTTAACAAGGTGAGCAATTGCTTCTCCTTATTGGGCCAGGTTGGTTTGGGTAACCTGTTTAGATTCTTGTGGATCTGAAAGTCTAAAATGTGACAATAAATCAAAACCAGAAGACGTCTACAGCAGCCGAATCAATGGTCACCTTGTAGTTTCCACGTTTGGCTGTTCCTCAGTTGGGGAGTGATCCAGACCGTTCTGATGTTTTCCAAAAGATTCCCCATTGTGACAGGCGTCGGAGAACAATGGCGGGCTGACAACTAGCCGTGGGAAAACAACTGAGGATGAACTTTCAGGTGACGGCGGATTGCTGTTGACCTCCCTTAAGGTGGACAGGGTGTCCAGAGACGAAGGAGGGACGGCTAAGGAACAGGGTGGACCCAGGTCCGCCGGGCCTGCGTTCCCCCTGACAGATTTGATCAGAATAAATAAAACCATGAAAAACATCTGAATATTACTACCGGAATGTGTTTGAGGCGTCGATACCTAAAGTCCAGGAAGAAGCTGCTGGTTGCGTCGCTGCTGTGCCGCTTGAAGACAGGTCGAGGATGTCGGAGGTCAGGAGGTTCCTGAACACTGAGCAAGCGTCGGACTCGACCCAGAACCTGAAAACAATAAAACAACAATCACATGAAATGATTCAGTTCCCACAAGTCTGAACAGGAAGTGATCCTCACCACTGAACCGCCATCTTGGTAGGCCAGCATAGATCACGGTTCTTAAAACTTTTTTGGACCAAAATTGTTCAGTCAAAAGGACTTTAGAACCAAAAAAGAAGTTCTTTTACTTGCTTGACAGTAAAACATTGGTGCTTTAAGTAAATAACAACAACAACAAAAAAAATAGTTTGATTGTTGTGTAAATTATCCCAGATCCAACAAAATCTTGCTTTGAGTAAAAGTTACAGCAGATACAGAAAACCTGGTTATTTAAAGTCAAATTCTTTGTGTAGAAGCCAATATTTGCTGCTGTAAGAAAATTTTTACTTTGTGTGTGATAATGTTGTCCGAATTAAGAATAGAAAGTCTCCTTCCAGATAACTTATGACAGCGAATTTCCACCAAAACACCAAACAAATTTTTAAATAGTAAAAAAGTAGCAAGAAAAATCTCAGAATTTTTTATATTAACCTCAGAAATTTTCTCAAAAAAAAAAAAAACAAGGAAATTTCTGAGTTTGAAAAGTTAACATTTACTAGAACAACATCTGAAAGTTTGAGATTAATCTCAGAATTAGATGTTTTTTTCCATTAAGACTTAAATATGTTAGAAAAACACATTTAGTCACATTCCTTTTTTTATATTTGCTCTACACTTCTAATATTAGGTTAAAATAATTAAAAAGATGTAAAATATCATAACATATAAGGCGTAGCTTTACCGACTCTTGTCGTCGAGTCAGCAGCTCCTGCTGCTGTGGTCGACAGTCTGAAACTTCACATTCGTCAAGCTGCAGGATGTCAGAAAGTCTGCAAAAATTATGCACATAAACCTTATTAAAACGATGGAAATAAACTCACTTATTCTCCAAATCAACATATAAACATAACGAATGAAGGGTTGTGTTGGTAAATGTGACCCCATGTCGGTGGTGGATCCGAGGAAAGAGGGGATGCAGTAATCTGCAGCAGCCAGAGTGTACGGCGGACGAGCGTCGCTGTCGTTCCAGTAAACGTCTTTGGTCATGTGAGGAAGGTTCATGTGCATCTCGTCCACCGCCAGCAGAGACACCTGGAGGAACAGGGGAGCCAAAGCTGAACCAAACGTTTTCCTCCTTTTCCGGAAGTTTGAAGATTATTCTCAAATGCACATATTTTTTCATGTTCCAGATTAAATAAAACTCTGTTTAGTTTCTAAAATTAATTTTAGAAAAAAAGCTTTTTACAAAAGTTTCTAAAAGAAAGAAAAACAAGTAGTAATCCAGAGACAATGCCAACTTACCTAATTTATTTCGATAACTTTGTAAACATGGGTTTGTCCTATTATAAATAGCTATTGTTATGTATTTTTAGTTTAGAGTTAATTTAAATATTGTGCCCAAAACTGATTAAAGTTTGAAAATACAATCCGTTGAAGACAATGTTGAGATGTTAAGTTGTTTATCTAAGTAGGTTACTATGGAGCTAAATTGGAGCCATAAAGACAAAAATTTAAACTGAAATAAAATTTGAGTCTGAAAATGAGTTTTGAGTATTTTTTTTAAAATGTCATACCCTTTTTATAAGATTCAAATCTTTATTTTCAGCATCATTTTGTTCAGTCACAAAACTTTTATGTTTAAGTTCTAAACTTTTTTGCAGTTTCAAAATAATTTATTAGTTTTACTTTTTGTTCTTTTTAACAAACTTTATGTCCCCAAGTTAGCTTAGTTAGCAATCAAAACCTACCATTTGTCCTAAGGCCTAGATTATTACATGGACATTTAATAAATACCTTTTAATATTTACTGATAGTTATTTTTTCTGTTTTAACAACTTATTTACTTTAAAAAAAAAACTGTTAGAAAACTGGTCAGATTTGAGATTCGCTAATAAAAATGTGCATTTATGCTGCATAATAAAGAATTTGGTTAATTAATTTTGAATATTCTATAAATCCACATTTAAAACTTGTGTTCTAAGTTCTAAATAGCAAAACCTTCAAATTTAAAGTACAAATCACACCCTAAACGAGACAAATTGTTCCAGAAAGTAAAGAAATCTGAATGAACTGAACCGGAAGCGCTTTTATTTTGGTATTCTTAGCAGGAAGTGTCCTTGTAACGCAGCCGTTAGCTTAGCAGCGAGAAATTGTCGGAGGTAAGTCACGTTAATTTTGTTCTTAAATGAGCCAAAGTCATTTAAAACAGCGTTAAATTGAAGAAACATTAATGTGGTCATTATCATAAAGCTACAGCTAACATAAACATATTGTTTTGAGCCGTTAACATCCCATAATAATCCACCGACTCTAGCTAATAATCCAGGCTGTTTGTAGGCTTTAATTTTTGGGATTTAAACTCGAATTGCTTTCTCTTTTATAGACATTATTAGCAAAATAAAGACAAATGCCGCCGTCTTTTGCCACCTGCTGGGCAGGAAATAATTAAGTTTATTAAAAATGTTTTTTTTAAAGTTGCTGACCTGAAGGTTTCTGTCAATGATCCAGTTGGCCTCGAAGTCATCATCATCTTCTCCAAATGGGTTAATCAGTTGCTCCGCTACCTGAGAAATACAAATGTCACTTTATTTCAGACTTATAACAAACTTTTTCTGTTTTTTTTTCTGGCTTCTCTGAAAACTGACAGATCAAGGCTAGTTTCATCTCTTTTTTAAATCTGTTTACTTTAGGTTAAAGTAGGTTTGAAACCCTAGAACCAGACCATAGCATCTGGTCATTTAAACTTTTTTTTGACACAACAGCTTTACATTATTGTGTAGATTAATGGGCACAACTACACTAAAACACTGTAATCCTTTCTGAAGCAAAAACCACTTGGGTAGGCGGGTAATAAAAATTGAGCCTGTTGAGGACAAGTGTCATTTATTTTTCCGCTTTAGCAATAGCTTTCATTAAATATAATTTTAGAGTATTTAGCAGAGTAGTTAGCATTAGCAGAAGAAATGTTTACAATTAGTGTTTTAGGGTTAGCGCACTAACTTTTGCGCTAACCGTACCTAGCTTCTTAGCATGTCTAGCAAATCTTGCATATTTTAATTCTGTTTTCTTAGTTTAAAAACTTTTTATTAACTTTAAATTCACAGATTCATGGTTATTTTTACAATGTGTAGTTGAGGAATTGTTATCAAACCTTAAGCCAGCCGCAGTAGAAAAAAAACTGCAGCAGGGTGAAGATGGGGATGTAAAGATCGAGGTCATGGCCGAGGTGACCCTGAGTAGGGTCGAGGAACTGCCGACCAATTAGACAAGCAAAGAAGAAGGTGTAGACGGCAAGAGTGACAACCTGAAGACAGAAAGACAGATTTCACAAACAGTGCATCCCACCCAGTGCTCTGATTTGGTTACAGTGATTACCCCTGATGAGATTACATGAGCTGCATCCGTTTTTCAGGACTGACCTGTGTATAAACCAGCGGGACACCGACCCAGTCATAGCCGAAAAGAGTCGCACACCACGTCCTGAAGACATTCATCTCCTGAGCACAGACAGGAAGCAGCTGTTTGTCACCAGCTACAGACCTCAGATTTCTGTAAGCTGATACAGTAAATGGAAAAGCGCCGTCATCCGTCCATCTGGAGCAAACCCAGTGTCATATTATACCCACATTTCTGGTTTCTGTGGTCACTAAGTGGGATATAAATGGGTTTGTGATTGCAGTAGAGCTTTTTATCTCAAAAATTATCAAAAATAATGTTTTCAAATTTAATTTTGAAAAAGTTTTTAAAATGCAGGTAAATCATTAATATCTGGTTTAAAATGAAGAATTTATTAAATGTTTAATTCTGCATGTTGGTACTTTGTGTAGAGTAAATTTGCACAAATTGGAAAATTATTATTCAAAGGAACTTTATTTCTAAGGATTTCAGACGTTGAATCTTTTTTGTAACATGTTTGAGCCACTTATTTATAGTTTTAGCTGAATTATTTAGAAATTTAGCAAGTTTAAGGGATTGTAAAGCTAACAATTAAATACTTTATACCAATTATTTCTTTATGGATCTGTATGTATAATGGGGTCTGTGGTTTCTAGCAGATTTAGCAAGAATGATTCTCTTAAACAGATGTAAATTAATCTCTGTTTTCTAGTTTTACTTTTGGAAATCAAACTAATAATTGGATCAAAATACATCATATAATTATTAAAATAATTATTGATCATATTTATCATTATTATTGTGAAGAACATGCTGTAAAAACCTATTTTAATCCAAATGTGTTTTAATATTATTCTTGACAGAAAAGAATTGACATTCTGGAAACTTAAACCTCATAAAGTTTTGGCCAAATTTGTCCCCTGAGGGAAATTTTAATAATTTTGTGTAATTAAAAATGGGCACAGATAAATTGCTCTACAGCGCCCCCTAACGTGAAATAGAGAGCTGATATTTGGTACATAGGCAGAATCCTTTGAAACAAGAAAAACAAATCTCTCGGATGTATGCCCTAAACCCAACAGAAAGTCGGTCATTTTGGACCAAACTGTCATTTTTGGATGTTTCTCACTTTTTATACATGTCAAACTTTAACAAACTTCTGGAGATTTTGAGCTATTGGCTTTATATAGCAATATCTATGTAAATGTGCCCTTAAGGCATTGGAGATTAAAAGTTATCAAAAGCTCAACCAACGCTCTGACAGAGTTAATCTCACGTTCAGAATATTCTGCAAGTCGATGCTGTCTTGGATGCGTCCTTCCTGCCGGGCTTTAGATGCCAGGTTGGAGAACCAGACAACAGGTATCCAGTACTTCAGGTGAGGAGAACGGACGTTCTCAAACATCTTTCTCTCCTCAGGAGTCATGAAACCTGCCGATGAAAGGACGCATTAATCAAACTTTCTCCTTTGGATGTTGATGTTTTGGTGAAACTTGAAAAGAGAATCAACCTTTGATTTGAAACTTAATTATTGTAAAATCAACCGACTTATCTGAATTATCTGTATGTTGTGGAGCCTCTGAGATTTTAAGTCTTAATTCAGTCTGTTGCTCACAGTCCTGCTCTAATTGCTCATTAACGAGCCGATCTCAAGTGCCTCATCAGGAACAGACAGAACCAGGAAAGACGCAACCCTTCATCTGTCATTCACCATTTGAGTTTGGTCTCAAACATTAATAATTCAAACAAATCGCCTCTCACCTGCCTCAACCACATGATCGATGGTTGGGAATCGCTTGCAGACGGCCGTACTGACGGAGCGGAAGATGAGCAGCGATGTCAGGTTGACGTAGCGTACCAACGTCCGTCGGAGAAGGCGTCCGTATTCATCTTTACCCTGAACACAACTAAAGGAAGCAGAGAAAACAAACGCAATGAAGTGAAATAACTGCCATGTGGGGGCGCTGCACCAAGAACCACTGAAGGAAATGATTCGAAAACCTCTGAAGACACTGAGTGCAACTTCCTTCTACACAAAATGTAGACAAAAAAAGAGTGGCGTCAGATGTTAGCAGTTGGAGGATTTCTCTTTTGTTTTTGGTAAAAGACCAGGAGCCATTTCTCCCGCTAGCGCTGGTTTCTCCTGTTTGTTTTGGTTTTATTTACCCAGACAAATTTACAATGCGTACATTGGTTCGAATGAACTTTGGTTGAGGTGAAACCAGAGTTCACTTCAATTGAACTTGTGGACAGACCAGAATTAGCTTGTTTGGTTAAATTTTGCATCCACACCTCCCCAAATGAACCAGATTCATAGACAAACGAACTGGACTTTTATTAAAGCGGACTAAACATGGTTGGTGTGAACGCACCTTTACTTACCTGGAGATGAGGAACATGAGTCTGTCTGTCCAGGGAAGATTAACGAACTGATTCCACCAACGATTTACCACCAAAGTGACATAAAAACCTGAAAAATTAAAAGAATACTCAGATTCTTCATCCTGTCTCAAAAGTAGAACACATTTTAACATTATTTTAGAATACTAATCATGTTTTTATTCATTTGTGGCAACCAAGAGAAACTTTTACTTATTTTGGCTAAAGTGTCCATGTTATATCCACAGTGCCAGAGTGAATGAGTTTGGACAAAAACGAGGAAAAAAACCTGCTTTTAGTTTTCTGTGTTCTTTAATGATCCGTTTCCATTAGTACTCTGCTAATGAGGCAACAAAACCCACCAGTCTCTGCAGGGCTCTGCTCTCTCTGGAAACACAAAACATGCTGATAAATTTTAGATTTTTGTGTTTCTTACACCAAAGTGCCCATTTTTTCATTTATGTGGAACAAGATGTCCAACAACTAAGATGAAATTGATGTCAGTATTTGAGCAGAAATATTTCTAATAGTCTTGCTGACTTAAAATTTGCTCACAATGTTTCTATTTCCCCATTTAATCCACATATACAAAAATAATAATGACCAAATTAATAAAGGACATAAAAACCCATAGAAAGCCAAAAATGTAACTCATATTTGTCAATATTTAGAAAAAAATTATTTTAAAAGTGCTGTCTAGATGGAAAATGCAAACATTATAAACATACATAATATAATATATTAATAAAACTCCCTATAAAATTGATTTTGGGAAGCAAAAGTTTACCCAGGACGAAGGTGACGGGGATCTGCTCGGCGTATCTGTCACAGTAAATGGAAAGTTTCTCAAATAATCTCTTCTGCTGCTCTGAGAGGACGAGTCTGCAGGACAGAGAAGACGGAAAAAAACAGAAACATTTGTTGAATTAAAGCGAAAACAACTGAGACAAAGGAAGACGGTTTTGTTGCAGGTGGGAGCTGGTCAGCTACCAGTTTTTCTTCGGTAGCTGACCAAATTTAGCAATCTATGTGATTTAACTCTTTTTAAATACAAAATAATCTGAAGATTTTGAAGTTTTCTGGGCATTAAATACTCGATGGAAAAGCTTTATGTTGTAATTTAGTGGTGGCGGCTGATGAGTTTGTCAATAATAAAGACAAGCAACGACATAGAAGAGACAGGAAAGAGAGTTTAATACAAATTAGAAGAGGGACTTGATTCAAATTAATTGCAAGGCCTGTTATTCGTCGCAAAAGATGTATTGACACAAATTAGCTACATTTCCAATTAAAAAAACTATTTTTCTGCAAAATTATTGAATAAACAGACATATGAGCTCTGTTTATCCATGTAATATGTTTAATCTGTTGTATTTATCAATCACTTTGGTGCAAAGTGTTTTAGGAACCTCTGAACTTTCATGGAACTTCTTTAGAAATGTGGATGCTAATATTAGCATTGGGGACGTCAGTGCTGCTGCTACATGTTTAGCATTGAGATGCTATTTTAGGCCTGAGTAGCTTCACTAATAGGCTAACTTCTGTCAGCACAACTTGAACACAACAATAGTTTTTTGAGCGTCCAATCAGATCGATTTTAGAAGCAAAAACGAGCCCCAAGTGAAGCAGCTGCTAGTGATTGTCACTTTATGACAGTCACTTGTGCGATGGATGTACTGGCGTAACAGAAATGTATGAATACAAAAAGTTCCTGAACTTTATTAAAAAAACAACTAAATTGCATTAATTGAGATTTTTAAATCTTTGTAATAATTCATCAATACAAATGCATGCCACACTTTTCAGAAAACTCAAATTGTGACATGAAGAAATTTATACCAGTTTCATAAATACGAGTACTTTATTGATAATTTGTTTAGCTCTTCTGTAAAATATCTGAATGCATGAGACACTGCAGCCAATCAGCAGAGGAAGATCCAGATATTTCACAAGATCAAGAAATGTTCATACTTTTTCTAGATTTCCTTACATTTCAGCATCTGACCCACAACATAAACTTGACAGAGACTTTGAACCCGAACTAAAGCTTATTAAACATGGAACCAGCTACAATGCAAACACAATATTACTTTTATGGCAGTTTATTTCGTCTATTTAAAGTGTGTAATTAGTTTTTGGAGTGTGTGACCTGTAAACGAGGCTGAGGATGGTGTAGAGCAGAGCAAACAGGATGAACTCCCGGTACAGCAGCTTGTAGATGCTCCCCTTCCAGCGCAGCAGCAGCCGGTGGAAACTCAGGAAGGTGGCGTTGGCTACTTTACTGGAATAAGTGACGGTCATCCTGAGACGGCAACCTGAATCCTCAGGCCTTTGACGCTCCCACTAGCTTCTCATGACTCTTATCTCCGGTTTACTTAAGACTGCTGCAGCAAAATTAATCCAAACAATCATCTTCAGTTCCGTTTCAGAGCTGCTTTCCATCAGGCTGCAGTCCAGATTTGTTTTTGCTCCAACCCAACCCCTTCTGTCTCGCTCCTGTTTCTCTTCATCGTGATGCTGTCCAGTTGCCCAGTAATGCAAGGCAGCACACAAACACACACACACACACACACTGTGGGTTATATTGATGAGTCGCTGGGCTCAATGTGGTCATGTTTCAGCAGTGTGTGTTGGCATAGACAGCTGTGGAGGTAACGTGCAAAAACAGAAACATAGTCAGGGGCAGAAAATAGATGAAAGCAGCTGGTTAGAGGCAGTGGCTTTACTTACTGTAAGCTGCTAAAGGAAAACATTTAATAAAACACTGAAGCTAAACTGATGTTTTAAATATAAACAATGTTTTTAGTAACAATTTGTTCATTTTTCTAGTTGAAATTTCATCTAGTGGTTATTTGAAGAATATCAGTTGTGTTAGTCAACTTACTGTGTGTTTTATCTTCTGCCACTGGTTACAGCTCTGCATGCAAGAAGATTAGGCTCCAGAAAAACAAGAATTCAGAAATTTTTTCCATAAAATTCTGACTTTATTCTTTTGAGGTCAAAGATAAGAATTCTGAGGAAACAAGTCAAAATTCTGAGAAAATAACATTTTGAGAGAAAAGGACAATTTTTCTATCTAAGAAAAGAAAGCCAGAATATTGAGAACAAAAAGAATACTGAACGAAAATCAATTCAGAGAAAAAAGAATTCCGTTGGGAAAAAGGGTCAGAATTCAGAGACAAAAAATAGAAATTCTGAGAAAAAATGTCAAAATTCTGAGAATTTGTTTTTGGAATTATAAGAAAAAAAGTCAAGAGTTCTGAGAAAAAAATGTTAGAATTCTATTATTTTTTCCAGTGGCCCCAATTCTCTGGTTTGGTTTTAGAGGTAAATAAATGAAACTGACAGGGAAATTGTTGAACAAAGGTGAAAGGTCACAAAGGTGCCTGATGACGCATTAGATTCCTGAATGTTAAAAAGGCTTCACAGATTATATTACTAAGAGGAGCAAAACAACAAAAAACACATCTGGTCCCAAAGAGCAGAGACTGGGACAGCTTAAAACAGTCATGTTTCTGTAAATAGACCTCAGAAATTCAAAATTCAATTTCTCAAAAACAACAAAAAACATTTTAAATATTACATAAGGATTACTGTTGACTTTGGACTTAACCACACTTTTTCCCTTTCACTCAACTTTGTATGAATAGATTATAGCAAAATATTAAAATTTTCTGAGACATGGATTTATGGGTAAAAAGTTCATTTTGTGTGCCATAAATCTGTAGTATGTAATAGATGAGTTTCACTTTCTAGAAAGAGGGATGAAAAATATTAGTTTATCCATGATATCTATGATTTTAGAGTACTTGTTGAGATAGTGCCTAAAATAAAATTCACATATATTTCTAAAAACTACCACAAGTTCATGTTCCAGATCATCAAACTAAATTTAATATTAGACAATGAGTAGCTAAATAAATTCAAAGAGCAGTTTTGAAATTATTATTTTACAAAGAAAAACAAGAATTCAGAAATTTTATAATAAATAAGGAGGATTGGTTAATTGTGATGGAGACGAATTTGATTAAAATCTGTATCAACAACTCAATGTCAAATAAAATCAAAATAATTAACTTCATACACCAAACTAATAAGCCTAATTTGATCATTTCATTTTTGAAAAAGCAGTTGTAAATATTTGAGGAGTGTGACATCTTAGGTTTTTTTTCTATCTTTACTCGATCCGTTCCAGGAAGTGACGCAGACTGACGCATTTCAAGTCACACTCTCAGCGCTGTTCTCCAGTCAGTTTGGTCTCGTCTCTGGAGCTTCGCCTCTGCCTTCCGTTTCTCGGGGAGCTGATCTCAGGTCTGCGCCGCTGCTCCGAGCCGGAGGAGGCAGCATGACGCGGTAAAATCAAGTGTTGATTAGACGCTGAAAAGCAGCTGCGGAACCACACGCAGGTAGGAACAAACACTAAATGTGAATAAAACTTGAAAACTATCGTTTTCATTAAATCATCGTTTATTTAACCTTTTTGTGCACTATGTAGCTTTATAACTCCGTCAAACTAACCGTTAGGCCGCCATCTTTGTTTTAAATTCGACGTTTCGCTGTATTTTAGTGAGGAAATCTGGCGTTCTCATTTTATCTGCTACCTGTGCGATATATGAATAAATCTATTGGTAAATTAGTTACTTAATATTATAAATGTATAATTATTGACTTTAGCTTTAACATTTTATTTTTCAGGTTAAAACTATGAAACAAATTACAGACTTATAATTAGAAGCTCCGTTAAAGGAGAAATGAACTTGAAAAAGACCAGATTTACATGTATTTACAGTGCAAAAAATAAATATTTATGTTGAGTTACGAAGTAAATCTGGTCAGAATTAAATAAAACACAAACTTGATGTAGAACTATGATAGTATTTACAATTGTTTGGGTGACGTCACAATTTTTTTTCTTATGTGTTGAAAGACAAAACTGAACATGTTGCTGTGTAGGAATCAGAAAATCACATGTCAAAGAAAACTGAAAATTAGTGCCGACCTAATCTCATTCAAGACTAGCAGATGGTAGCATTTACACTTCTTCCTTTTCTATTACAACTAAATTTGACTTGAATTAGCTATTTTTAAAAATATTCTTTATCTTTCTGGAATATTACTGAGAATATATATATAAAAAATCATTAACAAACAGTTTAAGATGTTTTGCTCTCATAGAAAATGTGTTCTATAAACCCAGAAAATCTACATTTTAAAACAAACCCGTAAAGTAAAGACAAAATGCCTGGAGTTGTTACCCTTCCTGACCTGATTTTGGATGATATTTATTTAGGCACAAAACAGTTGTTTTGTAATTACTGTGGACTCAAATATTAGTTGTTTTGTTTTGTATAGGTTTCTGAAATGTCAATAATAGTTTGGTTTTCGCCACTAAATGATCAGTATTAATGGATATTTGCTTAACAGATTGTAAGATAAAATAATTGCTTCTTATCCTTCCATATGAGAAATATGGAATAAATGTTTTTACAAACTGCTGACAAAGATAAAATTAACTTGCGCGTTTCTGAATCAGGTTAGCAGTAAGCACCAGTCTGAGGTTTCGTTTTCTGTATGTTCTGCACATGCTCAGTAGAGCCATGCCGTCCAACGTGGAGATCAAGGCTAAAGTGAGCGACCCGGAGGAGTTTGCCAAGATAGCCGCCCAGCTCAGCCAATCAGAGGGCACAATAATACGCCAGCATGATACTTTCTTCAATTGCAGCCAGGGACGACTGAAGCTACGGGACTTCATGGTACGAGCAGAACCAGAGCAGCTCGGTAAAAATCTGTTTACCTCTGCACCCAGACTGGTTTCACACTGGTTTTAAACCAGTTTAGAAGAAAAATGGGAGGAAATTACAGATCAATACTGAAATACTGCTCTGTATACTGCAAAACACAAAATCTTACTGTGTTTGGTTTAGTTTCTAGTGCAAATATCTTAGTAAACTTAAAATAAGACAAAACTAACTTGCAGTTAACTTTTCAGCAAGATATAAGAGCTTGTTTTAGGCCAATAATTTCTTAATAATGATATTAAAGAGTTGTAATCAAGTATTTTTGGTCTATAAATTAGATAAGATTTATACAACAGTGTTGACTGGATCTCTGTTGAATCAGTTATGTGACTTTAAAGTAGTGAATATTTAAGCGATTACAAATTTTATATTTGTATAATTTGTAGGTCAGTATTTTGTAGAAATCTGTTTTAACTTTACAACTTAAGATTTTTTTTGTCAAATGCCTAATTTTGTGGATCTTGATTGTATTTTAAAAGCAATAAAATGGTAAGAAAATATATTTCTTACCATTATAACATGGCAAAAATATAAGTGATGTATCAATGGAACTAGTATGTTTTCATCAATATTAAGGACTTATTTAGTTAAAACAAGCTAAAAAGCTCCTTGCAAGTTAGCTCTGCAAGACCAAAAAGAAGTCGAGAAACAAGACCAAAAATACTTGATCAGATTTTGAGTTTTTGCAGATTAAAAAGACAGAAAAACTCTGAGTTTCTGTTTTTTTCAGAACGGATCGGGTCAGCTGATCTACTACGAGCGTCCAGACACAGATGGACCCAAACTGTCTCGCTACTCCATCAGCCCGACCAGTGACCCACCAAGCCTGAAGGTGAAGCTCCGCCCCCTTACAGCGTAAACATGCCGATGATGATGACGGCGGTAATAACGACGTGTGTCTGTAGGTCGTGCTGTCGGACGCGCTCGGGGTCAAAGGTGAAGTCCGGAAGGAGCGGCGGCTGTTCCTGATTGGTCAGACAAGAGTCCATCTGGACACAGTGGAGGGACTGGGACACTTCATGGAGCTGGAGGTCAGCACACACGCAGACACACACACACGCAGAGACACACACACTTCTGATTTAAAACACAACGACTCAGTTAAACCGAGCTGCAAGAATCAAACTACTGAAGAGAGTTCGTTAGTAACTAGTTACATTTACTCAATTACATTTACTTGTGTAATTTGTTTTGAAAAAGTATTATTTTAGGATTATTTTTACTACGCTGTACTTTCACTTTTACTTGAGTAATTTTATTATGATGATACTTAGACTTGAGTAAAATTTCTGGCTTCTCTACCCACTGAAATAAAAACATGTTTTAACCAGAACATTTTTAACCACCTGCGGTTTTTGTTAAAGTTTCATAAGTTTTTTACTGAAAGAAACTGATTTGGAAAAATCATTTTGTTATGTTTTGTTGCTTATATAAATTATAATTACTGTTGTCCTTAAAATACCAAAATTTCAACTTAACTTTGTATTTCGGTCCATCTGATGATGCAATTTTTAAATATTAAATGTTGGATAATTTGATCAGTTATTCAGTACTTTTTACCAAATACTTCTTAACACTTGAGTAATTTCTTTTACTTCTCACTTGAGTACAATTTTTGCGTACTCATTTTGCTACTGGATCAGAAAAGCCTTTTGTCATCGAAGCGTTGCGAGCGTTTCCACAGTAACTATAGCAGACAGTGAGAGGAGGTGCTGAGCGACTACGCTGAGCGTCAGAGAGCGTCAGAGATGAACAGGTGCGCCTCAGACAGGTGTGCAGATCGACCCAGAAACACGGGAACGTGAACCTGCTGATGGAGGAATGTGTCTGTTTATCAGGTGGTGATGCGGCCGCAGCAGAACGTCGATGAAGGACAGCAGGTAAATGGAACAAAACATTTTGGTTTTTACATTTGGGGCTATTTTTAGATGTTTTTATATTTTTGTTTAAAAAGAAATTAAAAAACATGTTGGAACCTAAACATTGGTAGATTATTTTACTTATAACATGACATTTTTCCCATGTTTAAAGTGAAATAATCTGACACAAAACTAGAACTTTTTCATCAATATTAAGAAATTATTCACTCAAAACATTTTTTTGTTAAAAAGTTACTTGTAAGTTAGTTTTATATCTTTCCAAGTTTTCTAACTAAATAAAAATATTTGGTACTATTTTGTGTTTTTGCAGTGTCATGGTGGCACAAAATGACCATTCAGTGAAATTAGCATGAAAACAATAACCAATACACACTCACAGCACAGCACAGCACAAGACTCCACTGCTGAAGAAAAGGCATGTTGAAGCTTACTAAACGTTTTCTGCAGGACGTTGACACAAGCAGATTATTGCTAACTTGGGCCGGTTTCTCTGCAGTCCTAGCTGTGTTTGTGTCATGAATTTAGTCAACTGGAGCACAGAGACTCAAAAAGGCAATTTGCCGTATGAACAACAAATTCTGAGCATTAATTAAGCCAAAACTATACAAAAGATTATACATTTTGCATTTAAAATAATAAAAAAAAAACCCTTCTTTGTCCGTAAATATGTTTAATCCAGAACTCTTTAAATGAAAGTTTTGGCTTCACCTGGTTCAAATTCTGAAAAAATCTTGTATTAATCACCTTTTGCAATCCAATTATTAATCAATTAATTAATCAATAGGCCCTACATTGTATAGATATTAAACAGAAAAGGCCGACCTTTTCATGCATCCTTTTCTATAAATGATCAATTGTTCACATATTTTATCGCATTTTATGCAGTTAAATGTATTTATTTTAAAAAATGCCTATATTAATATATTTCTAATGTTGTATAAAGTGGTTAAATGAAAAATGTGCCAATTTTTTTGGATAACTAAAATATTAATTATTTTTTACTTTTGTATAAATATGTTCAGATATTTGTCTTCTTTTAGTTCTCTTTCCTGCTATTCATGCAGAATCATCTTCAGAATGAGATTTAGATTTTTTAATAAATATTAGCTAAATCTCAGCACATTTTTGCTGCAACACTTCCTGTTTCCAGAGGATGTAACCTGCTTTGCTTCCTGTTCTCCAGGTGGCTGTGGAGCTGATGGCGCAGCTGGGCGTCTCAGAGGACCATCTGGTGACCGGAGCGTACATGGACCTCATACTGCAGGGACAAAAAGAGGCTTAAAGCATTACAGTTACATTGTAATCAGATTACAGTGACCAATGTAGCCAATAGTTTCAATAAAAAGTTAGTTTTGTTTGTGCTGATCTGTAAAAACTAGGAGGAAACATTCAGATAATGTCCTGATTTCTTTTTCTAAATAAACGTTTCTGAAATCATTCTGGATTTTTCCCAGCTTGTCATGTTTATAAATATTCAGTTTGATTTCTACTAAATAGAAATTTAAAATAATCTCCTTCCTGTTGGGGATTTGTTGGTGTACCTTAAAATTATGAACATCTGATGCGGAGTCAAACTAGACCTGCAATAAATAAATAAATAAACTATCTGGTTAAATATAATTAAAAGTGAATCTTTTCATGGACATTTATTGTAAGAAAGTAAATGCAAACTAAAATCTGTAGATTTTTTTGATTAATCTCAATCTAAATTGACTAATTACATATTATTGTTTGATTACCTTCAATCCAATAGGGGGCGCTGTAATTCCACGCTCATCAAGGCTTTCCATCCTACATGGTGGAAAAGTTTCAACTGGAAAAAACTGAATGTTAATGTATAAAAAGCCAGAAGTTTTCACACCCTTTCGGCCGCATTATAACTTCTTAATTTTATTTTATTTTGAGATTTCTTGTTATGCACCAACACAGAGTAGTGGATAATTGTGAAATAAACTCAAACGGTACTCAGTTGACATTTTTATTTAGAAATAAAAATCTCAGAAGTTTGGCTTGCATTTGTATCCAGTCTCCTTTACTGTAAATCCACCTGTATATTTGGTTTGATTGGGGAGCAAAGTAGCAACATTTGTTACATTTTCAGTCGGTTCACTTTCACACTTCCAAACCCTTTGGAAAACATATTCCCCTCCTCACCTGTGGGGGCGCTGCACCAAGAACCACTGAGCGTAACTTTCTCCTTTAAGAAATGTAAATAAAGTTGTAGTGTGATCAGATTTTCCCAGTTGTAGGATTTCTCTTTTGTCTTTGGTAAAAGACCGCAAGCCGTTTCTCCAGCTAGCGCTAGTTAGCATGTCTGATTTGATTGTATTTACCCAGAATGCCTTGTGGTATAGTTAGTCTTCTGCTTTTGGAGCGATTGCTGGTTCGCTTTCATCAGCATATGCATTCAAACTGCGCCAAAGTTTACTTCAACCAAACCGAGACCAAACATTCCCCAGCTAGCTTTTTGTATCATGTATCCTGGCTAAGTGGAGTTTATCGCAAACTGACTGGATTTTTTTGGAGATATGTCTTAAATTACATTCAGAAGGATCTGAAGTATTTGAGTTGGAAAAACCTGGAAACAGCAAATGCATGGAAGATTTTTTTTTTTGTCACAGGGATATGAAAATGTAACTTTTTGAGCAACATGTAAAACTTTGGATATGAAGCTAAATCCAGGACGATCCTGGAAGAAAAGCTGTTGGAAATGGAGAAAACCTGAGACTGGGATGGAGACAACCACCCTGAACAAAGAACCAGAGATTGGATGGGACGGTTTATCAAATGGCCCAGTCAAAGTCCAGACTTGCATCCCCTAGAGACTGTTGCAGAGAAGAAGAGATTAAACTTTCTGTCTCCAGATGTTTGAAGATGATTGAGTTATAAGCTTATAACACGAGGTGGTTATAAAATGCACACCACACTGTTCAGATCTTCATAAGAATTAAAAATTACATATTTCCTTCCTTTGTGTTGATCTGCATTAGGACTGAAAAGATTAATTGGATCAATCGTACTTAATTGATTATTGAAACTAATTTACTAATCAATTAATTAACTGGAGTATACAGACTCAAAAAACTAAAATATTCAGAGCAGTAATTGAGCCAAAACTGTACAAAATATATATACATTTTGAATTTAAGATAAAAAACACCTCTGTAAATATTACTTAGTTTTAGCTTCATCTGGTTCAATTAATATACATTTAAACAATAAAATGTTTATTTTCTGATTTAAAAAAGGAATCAAATCCTTTGTTTACTATAATCATTTAATATATTTCAAATATTGTGTGAAAAAGTTTAAGTAGTTAAAGGAAAATCTGTAGAATGTGATTTTAACAGGCTCCTCCTCCTCGATGACATCATCAGGTTGTACTCCTCGCTGAGCTGTGATTGGACTGTGGGCTCGTTGTGTTTTTGGCCGACTCGCTGCATTATTACAGTCTGTAATCTGACACTTTGGGAATGTTATCCCACAGAAATATGCTGCAGTCTGAAGCAGCAGAAGCTGCGGAGCGTCCTTATGTAACCGGATGACGAACCCATTCAGAACATTTAAACTCCATCTGCTCCTGCTGTTTATTCACCAAAAGCAGATTTTAGGTCCGTTCTCGTCTAGAAACGGTATCGGCAGAAGTAGAGGAGGGAAGCTGCAGATTACAGGTTTAACTGATGAGTCACCAATCATGTCTGATCCTCAGCAGCAGAGCGATTGTCTGAATGGATGTTTGTTTCCTTCACTTTATGCTGAAACTGTCATTTCAGACAGGCATCACAGCAGCCACCAAAGAAATCAAAGTAAACGGCTCATTTACCAACATGGAGTTTATGATTGAACCTCTGATCAGATATCAGATATTATCTATCACTGATATCTGATCACAGACAAACTGATATAAACTCAGTTCTTTCTTTCTGCTTTTCTTTCTGTCTCTCCATCTATTTTTTTGTCTGTTTTTTTCTCCTTTCTTTCTTTCTGTTTTTACATTTGTTGGCTGGTTTTTCTGTCTGTTTTTTAACTTCTTTTTACCTGTTCTTTTTTGTGTTTTTCTTCCTTCTTTGATTTTTAATTTGCCTTTTTTTCTGTTTCTTTGTCTTTTTTCTACTTCTTTTGATGTTTTCTTTTTCTGTCTCTCTTTCGGTGTTCTTTTCTTTCTTTCTGATTTTCCATCTGTTCTTTCTCTGTTTCTGTCTTTTTCTTAGTCATTTTTTAAATATTTGACTGTTTTCCTCTTGCTTGTCTGGTTTTCTCTCTTTTGTCTCTCTCTCTCTCTCTCTCGTTCTCTCTGTTACATTTGGATTCTGTCCAGCGTTTTGCTCTAAACCTCATTAACTTTTACTCAGATTATATTTTGCGATTAGCTTTTGCACCAAAACATTTGTATTATTAGCCTGATTTCAGTCAGAAATAAACGTCCAAATAGATTTATGTGAAGCAGTAATAAAGATTCCTGTGGTAAAAATATGGAAATGTCTTGATATTTAAACCAGTATTACGGATAAATTTCCTGCTTTATTGCATTATGAATTAGATGAAGTGGTTATAAAGAACTGCAGTGTTTTTGTAACTTTCTTTGTATATTTTGTGTTTTAACATTTAATTTAAGCAGGATGGTTATTTACTTTATTTCAAATGATTTGTTTAGATTATTAATATTTATTATCTCTAATGGCTCAGGGACTTATTGACCGTTTTATGTTTTATATATTAAACAAAATTATTGAAATTGGGGAATTTATTTATTAAATTAGTATTTTGTTCTCAGACCAGTCAGATGTTTAGGGTGTATAAGAAAAACATAAAACTTTGTAGAATACTCCTACAAGACATTATTAATAGCTAATAATCGATAATTTATACATATATAGATATATATAATAGCGAATTGAAACAACCTTTTTTGTGTTGATTTTGTCTCTGCAATGTGGAAATAATAATACAAATGTTTTGAAAACTTACCTTGAAAGTGGGTCTGAATCTGTCTGTGTCCTCTGAACTGTTTTCTATCACAGTTTTTCCTTCCACTTAACTTTTTCAGGCAACATTTCAGCATTAAAAATCTTTTTTTTATTGGTTTTAAGTGATATTCTGATTTTCTGAGATTTTGTGTTTTTATTAGGTGTAATAAAAATATATACCAGCTTGATATTTGAGCTGTTTTTGGAATTGATGAAGTTTTTGATGAATTTCTGCTCCTTCAGTCTGAACACTGTAGCCGCTGCAGGCAGCGGCATGAATGGAGGCGTTGTACAGTACGGCGCCTCATCACTGCAGCACAGAAAGGGTGGGGGGTGTGGGGGGTTGACATGTGGAAAACACCCCTGAGTCACGTGACTTCGGCCACGTGCGATCCGATTGGTGGAAGCCGAAAGAATCTTTGAATCTGAACCGTTTCGTTTTGAGTTTTGGACGAATAAATCTTCGGATCAGGTTCATGATGATGATGATGATGGCGATGCCGCCGCCGGTGTTTGTGGTGCTGATGCTGGCTGGAACCTGAATCCCGGTTGCGCCGTTGCCATGGTGATGGGGCCGCTCCTCCGCTCCTCTCCCCTTTCCTCTTTCTTTCTCTTTCTCTCTTCAGCTTACAGCGAAAAAAAAGAGGGAGAGAAAGAGAGAGGTGTGTTTTCTAACCCACGCATTGGAGTGGGAGACGACGTGCACGCACGCACACACACACACTCGCAGAGCCACAGAGAGTGTGTGTCATGCTGGCAGTGTGTGGGCTGAACCTAGCAGCCCTCCACTCGTCCTGCCTCTCCCACTTCTTCTTCTTCTTCTTCTTCTTCTTCTCCTCCTCTCTCCCTCCTCGTCTCCGGATACTCCACCTCCTCTTCCTCTTCTTTTCTCCATCCTCCATCACCTCTTCCTCTCCTCCTCCTCCTCGGTTCTTCTCTCCATCTCTCGTTTATTTTTTTTATGTTCAGTTTTTCCATCATGGAGAGCTGGTCGCTGATCTTCAGGGTGAGTCTCTGCAGCTTTCTGCATGTTTTCCCTTCACACGGTGTCTGTGCATGCGTGTGTGTTCATGCGTGTGTGTGTGGGCGTGTTGGTGTGTGTGCACCACTCACCTACTGTCGCTCTCTAACTTTAAAACTATATTTTCTGAATGTTTTTCCGTTTTCATCCTTCTTGTCTGCGAGTTTTCTTTCTCCATCTCTTTATTTTTGTTTCGTTTATTTCAGTTTTTATTTCTTTTCACCTCTTTCTGTTCTGTCGTTCTCCATCCAAACTCTCTGGGTTTCATTTTTTCTTTCCCTCCATCCTTATTCATTTTTCCAGATTTCCTCCTCAATCATTTATTGCATTTTCTCTTTTTTGATTTTTCTCCCTCTTATTTCCTCGTCTGTTTCCTCCTGCATCTCTTCACTGTCCCGTGTGTGTGTGTGTGTGTGTTACATAACGTCAGCAGTGAGTGTGTAGGCTGTAATCTCAGACTGACATCTACAGGAGCAATCTGCCCCCTTCAGATAAAACAGAAGCAAACAGGAACAGGAAGTTGCCCCCGTTGTTGCCCTGGAGGGCAAATTGCTAGTGTTGAGTTTGGAAACTTGCTGCCAAAGATCGAAGTTTCGTCTGGAATCAGAATTGTTACTGAAGTTGAAATTTGAGTCGCTCCATTTTCACATGCAAGATCCGATTCCAGCATTGAGAAACTCAGAGGCTCCAAGGAAGATTAACAAATATTTTACCCCAAAGAAGCTATCCTTCCTTCCTTCCTTCCTTCCTTCCTTCCTTCCTTCCTTCCTTCCTTCCTTCCTTCCTTCCTTCCTTCCTTCCTTCCATCCATCCATCCATCCATCCATCCATCCATCCATCCATCCATCCATCCATCCATCCATCCATCCATCCATCCAT